>JAVQJG010020660.1:0-55337 GCA_036024015.1 Craterocephalus amniculus | reverse complement strand
TTTTCTGAACCGCTTAATCCAATTGGGTCGCGGGTGTGCTGGAGCCTATCCCAGCTGTCAACAGGCGAGAGGCGGGGTACACCCTGGACAGGTCGCCAGTCTGTCGCAGGGCCAACATGAAGAGACAGACAACCACTCACACACACTCACACCTAGGGAGAATTTTAAAGTGCCCAATTAACCTCACATGCATGTCTTTGGACGGTGGGAGGAAGCCGGAGTACCCGGTGAGAACCCACGCATACACGAGGAGAACATGCAAACTCCACACAGGAAGGCCGGAATCCTCGAACCCGCAGCTTTCTCACTGTGAGGCCGCAGTGCTAACAACTACATCACCGTGCAGCCCCATGATGTAGAACCATTTCTCAAAAAGACTCAATCTAGTCCAAGTGCTCCGATGGTCAGAAATTGTGAAGTAGCTACAAAACAGTAACTCATGTTGGAAGTGTGCAAACCTAGTCATTATGCAGACATTATACAAAGACACAAAGACAAGGTCATATCACCTTCTACAAGAAAAAAACATTTTTTTAGGGAATGCTGCATTTTCCATGGGTAGAATAACTTATTTAAAGGAGCTATAATTGATATTATTTTAATCTTTCTAAGAAAAATTATTTCTACATGGTATATTATGTGGTAAAAGGGGTAAGTCCATAAAAATGAATTACTCATTGATTGCACATATCTACAAGTCCAGGCCATTTTAGTTAGTGAAAGGAGCTAGTTTTTAGCTTTGGCGTGACGCGCTCTCTCTGCCAATGGGGTTAACTTCCGAAACTTCCGGATTCCGATCAGCCAGTATGAGTGTTCCCCTAGGGAATCCATAAAGTTACAGAAGTTAACCCCATTGCCAGAGAAGGGGAGGGTTAGCTGTTATCGCTAACTAAAATGGCCTGCACTCATACTAATGCGCAATCAATGAGTCATTCATTTTTATGGGCTTCAAAGTCTGACTTCCCTCTTTTATCACATAATATACCGTGTAGAAACCATTTTCCTTAGAAAGATGAAAATAAAATCATGTTTAGCTCCTTTAAATGTTAGATATGTGCAAAAAAACAAAAGACCATGAATGATTATCATAGTTGCATTATATGCGTTAAAGACTTTACAAAAGGAGCTTAGCAGTCAGAAAAATTGACAATATTACACTAACAACCCAGTCAGACTTGACTAAAGTTGAGCTTACCAACATGTAGCTAAACAAAAAATCTTACCCCATAATACTTTTCGAAAAAAAAATCATCAAACAGGTGCTTATCTTATGTGGAAAATATTAATCTATATTCATTTTTGCAGGTTTTTCTCTCACCACAGCAACCCTGCAAAATAAGGTCTAAAACCTTGAATGCCACTTTTTTATAGATAGCTAAGAACCTGTATTTGGAAAACTAGCACATGGCAATCACAACAAAATATGTTATGAACAATAAAGTCTGGCTTATAATAACTGAAAAAATTAGGATGCATTTGGCATTCAATTAATGTCCGGGCCAAAACATATTTTTAAAAAGGTGCTCCAGATAGCACTCGCCTGTTGATAGCTGGGATAGGCTCCAGCACACCCACGACCCAATTGGATTAAGCGGTTCAGAAAATGGATGGATGGATGGATGGCTCCAGAAAAAGACAGGAAAATCTTGGATTTCCAACGTATTTATCAAATTTACAATCACATCTCTAAAGAGAAGAAAACGTTGCCAGGCCAGGCAAACGTGTCCCACTAAGCTGTGGCTTTTACTGGATTTTCCACAACTGATTGGATCTGCGACACGGACCTGAGTGATACCTGGACCCAGTGCTTAATACAACCTTCACAGCCTGTGCCATTTTCAAAGCTGCTCCTCTAACTCACGTTGAGCTTCTGTTGCCAAAAGGGCCACATTTGTCAAAACACATTTTATCTGTCACCCCTTGTGCTGATTGTGCAATATTATCTCAACATTCAAATCAGAGATATTTCTTTTCTTTTCGGCTGTAAGATAATAGGCTGACACTTCTGAACAGCTACGGGTCCTGATAAAGATTAAGAAAAATTCCAGCAACACGTCCCATAGTAATACATTATGCACGAGATGAAACGTCTCATAGCTTATGTGTCCTTCTATTTTTAGATTTCAAAAGATGAGGCGCTGTTCCCATCAGTTAGCTGAACAAAAGCAGAGAACAATCACGTGGTTGTTTTAATGTCTAACCCTGCATAGGAACCAGTTAAGAATGTGAAACAAGAAAAATCACGATGTGGAACAACACTTGAGCACAGAAGACTCTCTCCAGTCTTCTTAACCGCTGCTTCTGCTTGTGAAGGAGATCGCAGCTTCTGCCGTCTGTGCGTTGTACGACCCAGGAGTCCTGACACTCCCCAATTTATCAGAGGGCAGTATGTTCAGTGTTAAAACCCCCTGAGAGGAGGTTTGCAAAAATACCAGCACGGTGAACTCTCCTTTATTTACCCTTGGTCACAATACAGTACATTTAAATGTAGCTGCTGAGAGTCCAAAGTTAAAAAGGACAAATGTCAGACAGGGACAACTTTGGAATATTAATAATAACTTTAGGAATAATGTGGAAAGCATTGCATTTAGTGTATGAAATTACCACAGCAGACCATGGGAATGTCAAACAGCATGCCCAGTTATGAGTCCAATATCACTCCAAACTTTAAAAGTTTAGCTCTGAGTCAGTTTTTTCCCCCCCTCAAATAACCAAAATATCACAAATATTTCACTCAAAGAATCACCACCACTGGAGCTCCAGAAGGCAGTAATTTGAAGATGGCGTAAAATCCAAGTAAATTGTGCCATTTGTAGGGAAAAAAAACTATTCTGGGATGCTAATGCAGCCAGTTCTATCAAAAACAGATCCCCCCCCCCAAGAGGGACCAAATTTAACATTATGTCAAGTATATCAAGAGATGGTAGATAGATTTATCAAAGAGTTGACCCAGAATAAACACAGAGCTTTTTTTTTTCCTGACAGTGAAAGTAGCAAGTTCATTAGCCGGTTTTTCCAACGCGTTGCCGGATCTGCAAAGCAGTGAGACATCGCATATGTGGAAGATATGTGTTATCCATTTCAATCTTTTTTTTAAAAAAGCACTTTGCTTAACAACTGACAACAGGAAAACTTAAAAGTCATGTGCTGATGAACTGAGTTTTACTTTACTTTTTGGGGGATATACAAAACAAAAATAAATTAAAATCTGGCTAATATTTCCACTCAATCTCTCCTCTGCCTTATTTTATTGCACCTAAAAAACAGATTTTCTTTATATCCAAATCCCTCAATAACCCTCCAGTCTGACGAAACCCATAAAGCACAAAGTCAGCTTTAATAAGAATTAAACATTCCTGATTTGTGTTATTGGAATCCACTTAAGAAATCTCTTAAACATCAATGCAGGCCCCACAAGCGGGGGGGAAACCCAAGGCTAGAGGTCAGTGCCAGGCTGGCCGTGCAGTTATGTGTCCAGGGATTATACTCCCGCTTCATCCAAAATAAAAAGCAATTACTCAGAGCTTTATGACATAACTGTTTTATCTGTGTGCATTTATGCAATACCATTAACTCAAAAGCTTTTAATGAGAATATTATGTCTTCAAATTTAACAGGCGATGCGCATTCATGAAAAAAAAGGCGGTCATTCAAACTAAAGTGGACACGTGTAAAATGTAATCTGAGCATGACGGTGACACAATCATGTCTGTTCTTGCAAAAGAATGAAAACAATTTTTTGTTAAACATTAAATGATTACAAGTAAAATGGGTTTTATTTTATTTAATCAGGACAGCCACGCCACCCCACACTCACTCTGAATATCTAACTTTTAAGCCAGGTATCATTTAAAAGGAAATCAAAATTAATTCTCATAAATTAATATGCCGCAGAGGAAGACTAAACAAGCTTCATTGAAGCCATATGCATATGGTATAAATGTCCTCTACATCAAATTCTGTTAGTTTTCTTCCATGGCCCAAAAGGGGTCACGGTCCAACACGCCGGCCAATCAAATCTGTACTAAGAGGAGAAAATTAGACACTCATTGGGGAGACTCAGCTGAGAGCATAATAAATGAAACTGGCATATCCAAGCAAATCCTCTATTGATTTGAGAACACTGCTTTTAGTTTTTTTGAATAAGATATTCCACTGTGAAGTGACCCAGATAGTCAGAACACATCCTACCAACCCTGAGGCTTTGTTAGCGCAAATGAATCCTTTTAACAGAGGCAATTCTCTGAGCCTCGCAAAAAAAACACATTGAACATTTCATGGACTTTTTTTCTAAAATCAATGAGCAACTCATGCGTGAAAAGCTCAGACATTTACAAACAACACTTTGGTACAAGTGCTCAATGGCAGGACATGCTTTTTTTGTTTCAAAAAGTAGATAATCAGTCGGCAAGCGTGAAATCTGCCATTGATGCCAAGATTTGTTCCAATAATCAGCAAGAACATTGAACTTAGATGACTGTTGTTCACGGGAAGATGTGCTAATTGGATTTAAAATAGAAGCCAAATGCCTGTTCTTTTGATGAACCTCTGCCTAGCTAGATCTCTTCCTGATAAAAGCTTCGCTGTGAAAACAAATCATCAAGCACAACTGTCTGGCCCTCCCTTCATCCTTCCTGAGGTGAAGAGTGCAGTCCTCCAGAGCTGGAATTCATCTGCTTAATATCACACCACATCCATAATCCTCTATAGTTCTCAGCATCCAATTATCCACAACAACATCTGCATACCCAGTGGCAGGTCGGCTCCCTGCTGACGCAGGAAACATAATCAACAGTTAGGTATCTGAGACAACTACAGAGGCAAAATAAAAAGTTAATCCATCCAAGTCCAAAATCAGAGAGATGATGAAGGACGCTCTTAACATCATTGTATTTTTTTTAAATCAGATCATTCGAAGTGCAACCAAAGAGGAACAACTTAAAGACACACAAATGAGTAATAATACCTCTTAACCCAAACACTATGCTTGAAAGGTGTCCATCTAAAACAGACGCCATGACAACAGACAGTGTGATCTCTTTCTTGCAACAGATCTAATAAACAGCTAGCCGTTGTGTCTTTTGCCCCTTAAAGTCAAACCTTCACTTTACTCGGCTGTTGGTTTCTCATCCATGCAAAATGCTTTTTAAAACCTCTGGGAAAAAAACAGAATAGGCTGCTTTCTGATACTAAAAACAACACCATGCACTAACCGACAACAGAGCACACATTAGCTTCTGTTGTTTCCATCTCCACTGGGCTGACATTGAACACCTGGAATAAATAAATCTTAGCCGTTTTTGATGTATTCCCCCCTTTGTTTTTTGGTCACTTTGGAGCTGGGCTTTTCAAAACCAATATCAAATCCAACATCAAAGAAGCGATGGATTGCTTGCCTCTCCAATCAGATTTACAAGGACGATAGGAGGTTTGCTGTTTCAGCAAAAGATGGCGCTAAACTCTGTCACTGGCGTGGATTTGGACTTTACAGTCTCTGCTGCCATTTTAATTCACCGCAGTGGTGCTGCTTACTGCATAAAGGCAGGCTACATCCAACTTCTTTGAAGTCCGTTTTGGGCCTCGTACTGAAATGGTTGTGACACAATACTGTGCATTGCAGCAGTATGTCTGGCTAAAACCACTTATGAGACCACCTGTAACCTAAAACTAGGCCGAATTTGTGCTGAAAGGTGATCTATTGAAATATGGTACACCATAATCTGCCATCAATAGGGCTGAATAGAACAATAGTGGCAGCAGAATTACTTGGAGACAGCAGCATTATGCAAGCAAAACCAGTGGATAACAAAAGTGATGAAAAGAGCCATTTTGCTTAGCTCCATTGTGTATTAATTTCAAAAAAGAGAGAAAAAACATCTTTTGTTGCCCAGCTTTTGATTATTGTTCTTCTCTACAACAGGGCACATATGAATGTAACCATGAGGACACAGTATCTCCCTGATTGTTTTATGAAGTGGACACTCAACTGTAATACAGTAAAACATAAAAAAGTCAAGAATCTAAAGCTACAAAAATCTATTTAATCAGCACTTTTGTATCTAACCAAAGGCACTGTTTCTTCAGAGTCTGCAACACAGACCATGTTAGGTAGGGATGAAGACAAACTACAGCCAGGCCTTGTGTGAAAGGTAGAATTAACCAAAAATATTTAGCCCATCTGAGAAAGAGTACACGTCTAGGAAAGAAACAATGTTGTCAAAGGCAACATAATCAAATCAGCCAGAAGCTGAATCATTCGGCAAAGTCACCCCAGGAAGCTTTTAAGTCCATTTTATTAAATCTGAAAATCGTGTTCCTGCTCAGACTGGATTCAGGTCCCAGAGTAATTGTGCATCCTCTGGCAAGAAAGGCAAGGATTCTGCTTCCAGCCTGTGACACACAGTCTGACAAACTGCCTCCTCCTGTCCAGCATGCTGACAGTAGAATTCAGAATGTGTCAGGGATCGAAAAACACACGCAGTCACATCTAAAGAGGCCGTGTCCTTCACTCGCCCCTGACAACACTGGGCTGCAAGATCAAAGGAACTCCAAAAGAGACCTCAACAACTCTTGTGTTACACCTATACGACTGATTTGATGCATTTCTATCAGGCTGGGGTACAAAAACATAAAAGCCAAATACCATATATATGCTTTTTTTTTTTAAACCAAGATTAAAAAGAAAAGAAGAAGATAAAAAAGGGAAAACATATACCAGCAGAGGTCTGTTTAAACTTCTCACTCTTCTTCTTCCTCCATTTCCAGGGTTTGAGGAGTCGCCCAAGAGTAGCAAACTTGCTTCTATGACGGATAGGTGGAGTGTGGGTACCAGTGAGCAAGGACTCGGAGCGCATGGCAGACAGTCTGTCAACCTCCTCAGCTGTATGGGAAGAAAAAGGAAAAAGAAAACAAATAAAATCAGGGTCTGGTAGAATGGATGATATTTCGGAGAGCCATCATGTAGAGAAAAAAGCAGCAAAAACAGAAGATACTTTTGTTCTCCACATATCCCTGCAGCAAGGATCTGTGCCAACTGGTGTCCTAAATTCTGAATTAAATGAATTAGCCTGAACCAAGAGCATAAACAAACCTGCGTGTCAGATATCATTATGCAGAATATGCTTTGAGGATAAACAGTTTGCGGCAGCTCCACATCGAGCAGTTGGCATGACTTGCCAAAACAAACTAAGCAGACTGATAAGCACCTCATTAAAAAGGGGGAATCTTCCGACTCTTCATGAAATATTCACAAAGCCCTGCCTTTTGACTTTAAAGCACCATCTGATATCAAAAGCCAAGAATGTAAAGCGTTTTGTCACAAGACAAACCGTTACACGGGAAATGTGATGCAAATGAAAAAATGCTACAAACCACTCCTCTAATAAAACAAAAGCTGAAAAGGGCGAACGGTGTCGAGATAACATGTGATGAGAAAACTACAGGAGCCAAAAGTGGGTCTGCTCACGTGGTTTTGTTAACACCTTTTTCTGTGATAATTTATCTTGTTTATCTTGAGAAAACATTCAAACGCAGGTTTACAAGGGGGTAGCTGTTCCTAAGTCCATAACAGACAAACACACTGCCTCCTAATGAGAATTTACAGACTCACATGCACCTAACATGCATGTGTTTGGACTGTGGGAAGAAGCTGGGAGAGAACCCATGTATAGCTGGAGAACATGCAGACTCTACAGATGCCCGCTATAAACCTAATATAAGAATTATAAAAATAGGTGGCTAGGAAGATTAATAAATTATAGTGATTTTTACTGAGTATGCTTGTGGTTTCCAGTCTAACTGTTTTTAGGAATCAAGGACTAGAGGTGGTGAAAAAAAATTGTTTAATCGGAATCCAGATTCTTGTTGATCAATATTCAGAATGCCCACCACCTCAACTGGTGAGTCCAAGGGGCATCACAGTACTGTAGAACGCCCCACTATGGTCAAGCCAGCAACAGTTGCGAGCTGACATTCAGATCAAGGAACATCCATCTCTGATCAGCACATCTGATTGGATGTTCCATGTCTGACAAAGGCTGAAACTGTGTCAGAAGTTTGAACTTCTCTCATTCACAGAAAACACACAGCTGTAGCCCCTCCCAGCTCACACAGGGTTGAGTTTGATCTATGAAATCAGGTGTAACACAGTAACTGTTTAGTTTTGAACCCACCTTACTCATTTCATTATCTCAAGAAAATAAACTTAGTTTTCCAGATATAAACATGAAAATTTCTCATTATCTGAAGATAACAATTATGCTATTATTACTTTTATTATTAATAATAATAATAATAATAGTCTAACATGGCTGTTATGGGCTTCTGCAGTAAATAGAAGGTTGATAATCATTCAGATTAAATCTAAAAAACAAAAATATCTTCTTGTTGACATTTTGGATATTCAGCATCCAAATAAGTCTTCGGTCTTTTATAAAATCGTCAACTGATAATTTCATAAAGATTATTTCAAAAAGAGTTCAGAAACATTTTGTTATGCAGCTGCCACTGTTGCTGCTCTGCAAATTTGTTCTTATCTGGATATTTATTCAATAAAAACATTTAATGTAGCTCTCTATAAAAACAGGTGATGCAGATAGAGAACTGCATGTTAATTACAGGCGTTCAGCAGTTTTGTGTCTCATATTTAGAGTTTTTCAATCAGATATTCAAAACAAAAGCAACAACACAATACCTGCATTGTTTATAAAGCCACCATCCATCCTGCTCTTTTAAAATGATCAGCATGAGCCATTCAAAAACCCACACAGGTTGATCACTAAATTATAAGCTCTCCAGTCTCATTACAGCCAAACTTGATGAACTCCAAAGCATAGAAGCCAAGTAACATTTGCAATTTTGCAAGACTAGGAAAGAATTGACATATTCAGAGACAGAACCGGGTCTCAAACCTTTGCTTAGCTGCTCTGACTCCCATTCATTCATTGGCATCTATCAATCTCCATGGTGCATGAAGATCGGTCAATATGGATAACCATCATAAAATAATTCAGACCAATCTGCACTTGAAGCTACGCAACAAAAAAGTCTCATACTGCCAGCCATGCAGATAGAAGGATAAAAACAGACATTCATAACAATCACATCCAAAACTTTGGATGCAAGACAAATTCACTTGGCAAGATCTTTTAGCACAGCCTGGGTTACTACTACCATAGTTAACACATTTAAAAAACGTATGAGCACACACCACTGGCTGACGGAAAAATAAGAATAGTTGAAAGAAAATCCAAAGAAACACCCTGAACCCTCACAACAGCTTGAGTGTTAAAAGTCAGAAATCTGGATGTAAAAGATGACAACTCATGCTGATGTTTGGAGTCAGTGTCCACATAAGATCATCACTTTACAGGGCAACCTTTTCCCCGGGAACAGCAAGATAAGAAATGTGACAAGATAAAAAATCTCTCCCATGACTGTCACTTGAATGCTTTGGAGCCTTGAGCTCACCATCTTAGCAATGTTGCCATCACACCGATCTATACTTTACTTTACAGTCCATGCTAATTGAATCCAGCAGAATCAACTTGCTTTATTAGAGTTCCAAAGGCAAGATAGACACAGAAAGCAACTAGAAGGACAGGAACATCAACATGACAGCAGTGTATGGATGGAACAATGATGGCTATGTCTCACTTCTAGCAACTTCAATAAAGCAATGTGTAGAAGCTCCGAACATCAAACACATCTTTGAAGGCTACATCTCTGAGACATGTATTACACTTTAAAAGCAGACATGGTTTTGAAAGTAAATCAAAGTGAACCCTTTTCAGATGAGCATTCTCTATATTCCCTATCCAAGAGATTCTGTAAATAAATCCCCAATCTACTTCATCGTGTTTACTGAAGTATTTCTAAGTAGGAAAAACGCACAGAAGCCCAAGTGAAACAAAATCCGGGCAAAGGAGAAAGGTCTGATTTGTGAAGGGAAAAAGAAAATCCTCTTTTAAATATCCCATTTGGAGTGATGAAAGTGTTGTATTTTCATTGCAGGTGATCATCATCTCCCTCACTTCAGTCTTCCACTGGCGTTTTGATCCCATTTTCACCATGTTGCACATAACCTACATTCCCCACTGCTGTGCTACAATGTGGCTGATTTTAATTAAAAACACTTGTTTGCGTACCAAGATGGCTGGGTGATGATGTAATGAGACCGACTTAGAAATGGCTTTGTGCAAACAGACTGCATAGCTTTATACCACAATCTAAAACAGGCAAATGAAAGCTACAGGGAAAACTCTGGACTCCAGAGGGATCCATCTGCATGTCAGCGCGCAGCCCTGTTCTGAGAAGTTCTGATCCAGTCACACTCTTTCCAAACCAGCGACAGTAAATCTCTCTTTTGTGGTATCATCTTAACAGTGGAAGGCATCGACTAACAATCATGGGGCACTGATCCTCTCTCAAGGAGAGACATTTAAATAGACATGACCTGCGTCTAATCTGGATATCAAATGCGCACATGAAGCCTCGAGGCAGAGCCATGGCTTAATAACGAGGAGTATCATATCCTGAATGGCATGCTGCAAGTCTACTATGGGCGAAACCACACAAGCTTTTTACTCACCGTCCTGTGTGTTGTTCCCGCGGCTGCAATTGCTGCAAATGTGCTTTATTTCTTTCCCGATCTGACAGTGGATCGTAAAAGGTATGTTGTTGTTGTGCTGCGGATGCTGGCCGTGCCCCTTCTTGTTGCTCAGAGACATTATTTTCACCAGGCTAAACGCCTTTTTCTTGGGTTTCTCCACCGCCACGGGAGTATTTTCTCGGCACCCCGTGGTAAGCCAAGCACCGTGCATGATGGTGGGCGCAGGATCCACCGCCGGGTAATTGGCCGTCTTGAACATTGGGAGGGACGCAGAGCAGCGCGCGGTGTTACTACGCTTGTGGGTTTCAAAATTAAAGGACCATCAAGCTGAGTCCTGTCTGACCTACCGAAGCAGATCCTGTATCGAGCAGAAATCGGCCTATCCTTCTTTGTATTCCAACACCTTTACCTGAGATCCAGAAGATGTGCTTTGTGGCGCAAAGCTAAAATCGCCGCCGCTGAGGGGGAAAAGGCAGCAAGATCCAAGACGGCTAATAATAAACAGGAGACTGAGTAGTGAGTGGCAGTGACTACCTCGGTCCTAAAGCTGTGTGGACTGCAGTCGGTTGTGGCTAATCCATGATTAGTGGAGCTGAGCGGTGAGTGGCTGTGATTGGCTGCGCACTGCGCTCCTCTAATAGGCCAGAAAAGTTGCTCCTGCTTCTACAGGATCTTTAGTGTTGTCGCTCCCACGATATGACAACATCTGATGTATTTCTAACAATTACCACAGACATAACGCCTTTCATCAAAAGAATAATTTTCTCCAAAAGAGTGATGGATATTGAGTTAAATGTAAACATAGACAATATATTGTGTAGAAGAGGCTGTCTGAACAAGAGCCAAGTCAAAATAAAACATTTTCACAAAAATAAAACAAAACAAAGAACACTTCAGAAACAATTTTCTGTTTTTTCTTCATTGTATTGCATGGTTTGGACAACCTAAAGACCCTCATAACTAAGTCACTGAAACCCATCAAATGCATGAAGATCCTTCTCTGTTAGCCTCTAAGAGCTACACTGAAAATATTTATATTGAGTCTGGCTTCATGCCTTATATAAGAGGCAATCACTTTCCCATTGCGTCTCTACACTGTGCATACATCTGTAAACATTCATTTTATACAGCTGCTGCATCCTATTTGGGATTGGGGGGTCATGTTCGATTGAACACACACCTAATTAATAAATAAATAGAACATTTATTAAAAAATAAAATAAAGTTTTGTTAATCAAATTACACATTTAAAAAGTATTTAAAATGTAATAATTGACAACTGCCTTCACAATCACTGAAAATATTTTAAAAGAAGTTGCAAAGGTCAAACATAAGTCAAAGGTACAAGTTTGTTTGAGTGGCAACAGAGACACATGGAAAAGTTGGTGTTACTACTAAACGTCATTGAGCTCAGTCAAAAGAGGAATTAGATAATTCTATCTTTATTTCACAAACTCCAAATGACCAATCAGATTATCCCCAAAGTTATTGTGCATATCCTGGGTTAATTGTTCAAATTAATGGACAGTTAATGAGCCGTTAAGTATGAAAATGATAAGGGACCCCAGGGCATTTCCTGAATTTCCTGCAGAGCACCGAATGATTGTGGACCGGTGAGACGGGGGTATCTTTGATGTTCCTTCAATGAGCTGCAGCTTATTCCAGTGGCATCAAAGCCCTCTCTGAAATGAGGTATAGAGGCACAGATTTACTCCCATCACGGTGTAATGCAGTCCTTGCCCTCAGTTGCCTGCTTTTTGGTGCAGTTTCACTGTCTTTCCCTGATATGCATTTGAAATTTACCAAACTGCAAAAACTCCCAATGTATATGCAAACTATTCAGAACCTATAGCGTGTAAAAGAGGTATATGCAATTACAATATGATGTGCATTTCATCAACATGCTCTTTTGTCATGCTTCCATATTTTTCCTCTTAAAAAAAAAACAGGTTTGATTTGACCGAGTTTTCACTTATTCCGAGACATCTCCCATATATAAAAGCTATAATTCTGCCAAATATGACTCCTTTGCAAAACAGAAGTTGTACTACATTGCAGGTGATATTCCACACAGTTGTTTGGAGCATAAAAATGTAAATAAAAAGTTTAAATTGAATAACTACGAACACAGGAAATATTTTTGTATGAAGTGCATTAGGGTTGTATTTCCAGGCATTTACATTTATGGATGTTGTATTTTTCACAATTATTCTAATTTCAATCAGATTTGGAGAGCAAAGGTATGTATGGACAGAGACCACTTGTTGCTCAAAATAACAAAAGAAAACCAATTATTTGTGGATGGATGAAAATTCTGGATTATCTTAATGTTTTGATTTAGGTAACACTCAGATGTCAGATGTTACATGAGATGGGACATCCACTGTATGAATGAAAGACCATTTATTTGACCCTCCATTAATAGATGTTGGAAAGTTATACCTACGTAGGAAGAATTCATATAGCTCCAAAGGGTAACATTTAAATGTGGAACTATGCATGTCTGGATTTGTGAATGGAGTGACAAAGATTTTACAAGTTATTATTGTAAAATCAATCATAAGCTACCAATAATATTTTTATCTTCTTATCATCCATGCTTTGTTAGAGCTGGAAAAGATAAGATGGAAAAGTGCTTCTCCATAGAATGTATAGAGCCATGAAGTTTCGGTTGATTAATTGTATAGTTTTGTTTTACATTAATCAATTTTCTAACAAATGTTCTTTTTTTAATTCTGGTAATATGTACACCTAAATAGGTCTTAATGGAGATTCTAAATGTTACCACAAGATGGCGGGTAAGGACAGCTAATAGTTTTTCAAATTCAACTGCAAACTGCAAAGAGTCTTCAGATATCAAATCCATTTTCTGAATAGCCCTTGAAAACCACTCAATATTTTCCAAAAACATAATTTCTTAACTTGAGGCTTACAAATGTATTGTCGAGAACATTTAAATGTTCAATATAATTTTTTTCTATACTTATTTCTAAAATAGAGGAATTGAGTTATTATGCTGTAAGAATAAAAGAAAGAAAAAACAGTTTCAGTATATTATTCATTTCTCTTTCAAAAATAAAGAATACACATGCACTGTTAGTCTGTAGAGATAAACCACTAATAAACAGACTTTGTCTCTTTTTATTGAAGAAAGACCACCCCTGAGGTTATTTGAGAAAAGTAGCTTGTAATCAGAACTGAGAGCTGTTACTGGTCACTACTCATCTGTCATTATTACCTAATTTGATATAGTTTAGCTTGCCCCATTATTTGTGAATGTGATAAATTCTCAGAAATTTCTTTCAAATGTTGAAATAAAAAAGTTCTTTAATTACTGTATATGAACCCATAGTCACATATTCAGTTCATCAAAACTGTTCCAAACATTTTCACATGTAATATTGTCTTTAGTAAGATGCAAACCTACATGTTTTACAGAAAGTTTATATACCGCTAAAAACATACATTCAATTCACTTTAGCTTTTACTGTCGATCATTCTTTGCCATAAATTCTTCATATTTTTTATTTCCTTCTTTGTCCATGATGTTTATGGGTTAATATAGGCTCCTTTTGATTTTAAGATTTACACTTCCACAGATGTTTTATTTTATTATTTTTTTTACTTTTTATAAGAAGAAATTACAGCCTGCAATTAAATTAACTTGCAAGTAACGGACCGACACAAAATATACCAAACTGGTGTGATGTGAGAAAAAAACAAAATAAATAAATGTTTTTGTTTAATGAATTCATAAAAAAGTACGCATAATCATTTAAATAAGGCCCCCCTGTGTGAAGTCACATGATTATTATCTGCTCCTAAAGGCTTCAGAATTGGCAACACTACTAATAAAAAAACAGCCTACTAAGAAAGTAGCATCACGAAGACAAAAAGCTCCTTTAACAATTAAAGGACAAAGTTGTTAAGGACAAGTGAGGGTTGGTTTCTATAAAGAAAAACAATCAAAACACTGAGAAATCTTGAAAATACCACAGAGTATCATTTATCTACCATCACAAAGATAAGAGACCATGGCATTACAAAAAAAATTGCCTGGTGGGTTTTCCACCAAAAGTGTCTGAGGGCTGGATATATAGTTCCACATCAGAGATTGCCGTTTCTCTCCCCCCAACCACTATTAGCCACAGGCCTTCAGTCTACAGAGTTGAGCTTTATTTAAGAGTGTAAAAAGACCATTGCTTACAGAAACGTGCGACAAAAGCCATATTAATGAGATTACCCAATCATATGGACAGCCTTTAGTCAAATTAGACAAAATTGAACATTTTGGGCCCAGAGAGAACCATCGTGCTGTGAGGATGCTTTTACTACAATGATCAGAAATTAGAATAATTGTGGTGTTAAAACAGAAACATTTGAGCAAAAGTTGCTGATTTGTTTTCCACAGACTTGAAACAGGTGGTTCACATTCCAGCTTTGACCTCAAGTAGGCCTACGCTGCTAACACAGCACTAAGACACAGTAGGCCATTCCAGGATGTTCAAAGTTTTAAATATGCTGGACAAGTCTAATCAATGCCCTGATCAACTGGAATCTGACATGACTTTAATATTGTTGTAAACCAGTACCATTTTAAACTGGACTAGATAGGTAAATATTCATTTTTTGAAGAATGCTTTTTTTGCTATTTTCTCTCTTTCTCTGTTTTTCCATAGGGCTACTTCGACAAATTGAACTACGGTGTGTAGGTCCATTAACTATAAAAGCCACAAATCCGCCTTAGGTGAACCGTTGTGGGTGGATTATGCGCATTCAAAGTAATCTAAACAGATTGTAGCCCGCTTTAACGGAAGTACGACATTTCCACGCGCCTTTGACGTCATCCAGTCGACACAGCAAAATCGTTGGTAAAGAAAAACAAACGAAATGGAAACGCGTGCATGGACACCGAGCGAAACACGATGTTTGATTGCACTTTGGGGCGAAGAGTCGGTGCAACGCATTCTTGTGAATTCCTATCACAACCGAACGGTGTATGCAGAGATTTCACAGGGAATGAAGCAACATGGATACACCCGCTCATGGCTGCAGTGCCAGCGCAAAATCAAAAGTCTGAAATACGGCTTCAGACAAGCAAACTGCAGCAATAGTGCTCCCACCAGAGTCTGTCCATATTATCATGAACTCGACACAGTTCTTGGAGACAGGCTGTCATCCCGTCCCGATGAGGGACACGTGAAAGATTCTCTGAATTTAACCAGTAACGCCATTATAAACACGCCGGCTGAGCCCTTCGGTATGTAGAGCCTCATGTTTTCTTGGCTGTATCTATTTATATATATTTCAAGAAAGGGGAAATATGCGACATCACATTTTAGAAGTTGACGTTAAATGTTAAAGTGTCTGAGAGGACCTTTGTCTCTAATTTTCATTATAGTAAGGCAAGAGAAAAGGAGCACAAGCATACCTCGTCATACTTCGTACGATCAGAGGTGCACATATCTGGTCCAGAGCTGCTTCCCTGCAGCTTTTAGATGCATTCCTTCTCCAACACACCTCAATCATAGTATTTGCTTGTTGTCAGGCCTGCAGAGCTGAATGGCATATCAGCTAATTCAGCCATTTGATTCACCTAAATCAAATGGCTGAATTAGCTGATATGCCATTCAGCATGCCATTCAGCTCTTGTTATAGTCTCAACATTTCATTGTTAAAACGGCGGCAATAAAACAGGTAATCATTTATTATAAGGAATATACACAAGGACCGGCAGTACAAGGCCGTGAATTAATCTGATTTCATTATGTTAGATTTTGCAGATGTGCACCTTGTAGAACTGAACAGAACCTACAATATCCAACATTCTCTCTCACGATGGATTTTTGCATTTATAATGGTTCTTAAAGACATCATGAAGTCAGTGTCACCACCCAGATGCTTTGCTTTAGAAAATAGGTGACAGCACAATGGCTGTAGTCAGAAGTGGGGATGAACTGACTGCAGGCAGATTTGTTTATCTCTTGTATCATAGCTGTCTTAGTTTCCTTCATATTAAATGAAAAGCAACATGTGAAAATTTGCCAGTCTTTATTCATTAGTGTCTTTACAATTGTAAAAGGTAGCAAAAATACTGGGGAATACAACTGAGAGGCAAGACAGTTGTTTACATCTGGATGCATGATTTCCAAAGCAATACCTGATACAAATCCTCAAATTTATTCAAATTGAAAATGAAATATTTAGGATGTGGTTTAGAAGCAAAACAGAGCATGAGGGAAGGAAAGTTAGTACTATTTCTACCCTCGATCTTTAGTGAAAATTTAAAACAGCTCGCAAATAAAATAAATAAGCATAAAGCGCTGTTGTTATGCAATGTTAAGGAATATCGTTAGTGCTATAAAGAATGCATTACTAGAGATATTTTGCGTCTGCAGGAACACGCTGTATTCCATCTCTGTCTCACATGAAGAGCTCTTTCCATAAACTCACTGTTTTAAATTCCCCTTCCCTTTGTCGTATTGTTACATCTTGCCTAGGAGTTGGACTCAACTCGAAATGAGTTGGAATAGTTGTTTTTTGTTTTAGCTTTTTCCTTACAAATCGGTTCTAAATTTCAAAAGTAACTTTAATATAATATTCACAGCAGATCAGCCTTTTCAAAAGAGAAATGATGTTGGCAGATGTGAACCACTGCTGCTATTACCAGATAATAAAATAAACATTGAATACCACCTGTCTCATCCTTCATTAGACTGACATGTCTGCACAGAAACACTTCCGCCGGGAGTTGGTAAGAGTTTTGACTTTGTCTGACTCGGCATAAAACACACGGATGGTTCTTCATGTGGATGACAAATCATCTCACTCTTGCCACAGTCCGTCACAACACTCCACAATTTTTACAATAAGCTCACACACAGCCTATCAAGAAGAGTTAACCACATCTGATGGATATATGGATCACAGTGTTGTTTGTACAAATCCTCAGAAAAAAATAGTTCTTGTTTGTCTATGGCAAGCATGGATTCTGTAACAGTTGTCTGCTATCCAAATAAACTAAATGGGGGGAAGACAGCCATTATAGTAATCAGCGGTGCTTTGCTAGAGGGAGAGTTTAGTGTGCCAGTTATCTCACGTTTTGCATTCTGGTTCATACTGGTTTCAAAGGCTTTGATGCAGGTTTTGAGCGAAGCAAGCGTACAACTTCCGACTGAGCAGCCTGTCACGACAAATGTGCCGTTCCAATTCCCCTCTTATCTCTGTGTCTCTTCCCATCTGTCATTGTCTTTCTGCACTATTAGCCATCTGACTTGCTGTTAGTGAGATTGTAAAATATTCCCTTAAAAAAAACCATGATGGACGGTTATAGTTGGTAAAGTTGTAATCTGAGGATGATTCTTTGATGCCTTTCATGCTGTTCTTGGCTCCACAGTCAGTATTAAGCTTCATTGTTTTACTGATGGGCAGCAATGCAGTGTGATGTGATGTGATGTAATGTAAAGGCAGCAGACAAACGCTCTTGGAAACCAGATGTGTTCATTTGGGGAAGAAAGTAAAGGGAGCAAGAAAGGAACAAATGCCAAAGAAGAAGCGTATACAGCTATTTGTGTTTGAACATCATCTGCATTGTTCCTCATTGTCTCCCCATACCCCTTATTTCTATAGTATTTCCACTCATTTTGAATTTAAATTAAATTAATAAATAACCAGACTTTAGCACGTTTTTTTTATCATGAATAGTTATGGTTTAAAAATTATTATAGTACTACATTTAGGTCTGACATTTTTCACGTAATTTTCAACAAGTTGAGACACAATTGCTAAATAAATGATGCAGTAGCAGCTTGCAGAAGCCTTTTCTCTGCAAACTGCCTGGCTCACTCATAAATCCTGTGACACTGCTGCCATCTTCTGGTAGAAATCTGGAATGGTAACACTGGCGCAGTAAACAGCCATATGATGGTGTGATGTATGGTTTAGACAATTTGAACTTTTTCAACCACTAATTATTAATCCCAGAAATTGAAGCATCCCTTGCAGGTTTGGGTGTAATGCCTCATGTAAGTGAAGATGTATAATTGCAGGTTACATTGTCTGAATTTGTTCAAATCACAATGCATTGTACATGTGCAAAAATCAGCTTCATTCTAACCTACCCTGGTCTCTTTTTCTTGCTAATAGAAAGTGTTCAGAAATTTGCACATTTTCATGAGCAAATGTCTTTTATCTAGGAAATATGTCTTTCCATCTAATTCCTTCCATTTCTTTTATTTAATTTCCTTAGCCGGAATTTATTTATTCGGATTAAAGACAGGAGTCTTACTCTTTGAACATTTTCTTTCCTCAGGTTTTCTCCCCCTGTCGTCTCTCAGGCTCATCGTGCCTCCTCTGCAGCTCGTATCTGCAGCTCTGTGGGAGATTTTGAAGCAGGGAGCAGTGAAGTACTACAGCCTGCTGGAGGAGTTCGTTACCACGGTTTTGGAAACGATGCCCGAGCTGCTCGCTTCCACAGTGAAGAAGCAACTACTTATAGGCCTACGTGCGAGGGTAGGAATGTAATAAGAGATGTCAACATAATTCTGTATTCCTGCTGCAAACCTATTGTCTGCCACAGGATGAAGCCTCTGTTTTCAGAGGTTAGAAAAAGTTATTTAAGTTTTGTCTATAATGTCTGTTTATGCAGTTTTTTTGGGTTTTCTGTTAAATGTTTTAGTCACCAGGAGGTTATTGGTGTAGAACCTGTTAGTACAGATTCTTGCATTCTCCTGCTATGAAGTGTTTTTTCACCAAAACTCGAAAATTTTACTGCAAGTCTGAGTTTGGAAAGACAGCAGAAGAAAAGCAAATGGCTTTATAAAAGTTTTTTTTTTAAAAGAAAAGAAGGCCCACATCATCTTCAGGCCATGTAGTCTATTAGCTTATGTACTATGTGTATCAGATTTACAAACATTGACACAAAAGTAGGGGAACTTTTCTCAAAATAAAATTCAGATTAAACATAACCAGCATCATGGTTTTGTCCATGTTGTTCACCTAAAGAGAATTTATCGGGAAGCCCCGGTTCTCACATGCAGTGTGGAACCATTTAGAGACAAGCTCTGCCTCTCAGGATCTCCTTTTTGGGACTAGTTCAGGGTTAAGTTGTCTGTTTGTTGATGCGCCCACAGGTGGTGCTAGAATTGTGCCGGGGGGATTTTGCCGACACACAGAGCATTCAGTCCCATCTGACAAAACTAAATGACTACGTTACGGATCAGGGCAACAAGGTAGGGTGTCTTTTTGAATCCCTGTGGCTACTTGTACAATTGGCTCTCCTCATGGGTGCTTTTCCCGATTCCTTTTTGAAGACGTCTGGACCAGAGGAAAAGGCATCGGTTGCTAACTTTGTGAAGCTTGTCCATACACTTATGGATGACCAAGACCAGAGGGCTATCTTTTATGAGGTGGGTTTGTTGAGAGCTGGTTTCTCGGTAGTGTTAAGTATAGGTTAATAGGTTCTTTTTTATGCTGAACAAAGTCTTTTCTCAGTTTTTTGGTGTTTTGTTTGTGTAATTGCATTGCTTTTTTTTTCTTCCAGAAAATCTTCCCCACAGTGTTTGGCCTGAAATATAACTTAGCCCTGCAGGCCATAATGAGAAAATTCCTCTTCAATCTGCAGAAGCTGCTGCCTGTTCCCAACTTTGAACAAGTGCGTAGTTGGCACACAATAACTTATATTAAATATGCAAGTTAGTTAGTTGGCTCCGAGACCAATAAATGCATGTTTATATGTCAATTTTTTCCAAGTTTGTCCCCTTTTCGCCACCGCATTTCAAGACAGCGATGCAAAATGGCAGCTTTGTATGAGGTGCGCCGCCACATTTGTATTTATAAATAACTAATTCCAAGCAATGACAATGTTTTTATTTTGATGCGATTGTGAATAGACTTTCATAAAATACATATTTATGAAAGAAATACTTGATTTTTATCAGTAGAAAGCCAAATTACTTACACACTACCTTTAAGTTGCCTAAAAAGTGACGTGCAAAAGTTTTGACTCAATCTAACTGCAAATTAGCTGCAGAAATTGAAGAGATCCTCAGATGGCATGAAGATTAGATATTTTCTTCGACATTTTAAGCCAGATGATTGCATTAATTTTGTTTCATAATTGTGTGGAAAAGTAAAGGATTGAAAGAAAACATCTCAATACCCATGAATCTGTTTTTATCACTAATGTAATTACATTTATTTAATGCGATTCTTACACCGTATTTATGACATATTTCAATATGCCTGTGCTCATGTGTGGGACTAATGAAGAGCTTTTTACATTTTGGTGTGTTTAATGCAATGACAATGATTTCTATTATATATTAATGTCGACTCGTCAATTGAAGATGTAACAAACGATGGCTTATTTAATAGAATAATGATCCCAGACATCCTCAATGAACTACCTCAAGGGTAGCAAACTGGGAGGGTTGACGTGATACTTAGAGGATTTCACAGAACTTGAGGCAATTTGAAGGAAGAAAGGCTGGAAATCATCCAATCATGTTGATCTTTATCTTTCTCTAAAAGAAAAGAAACAGAACAGAGTGGAGTATCCCCCTGTGGGACAAGTAAGGGTCTATTTCATCTTTTTCATGAAAGCTATGCCCATAATGCATTCCTGTAGAAAATGGAAACCATTAGATAAGTGCTTGTAAGCAGCAAAACTAAACATGGAGCTGAAATTTAATTAATTTATTCAGTGGGCTAAGGAACTTGTGTTGATATGTAACAGTTTTATATTAAAAAATAAGAAGACATTAGCATCATTGAAAAGGTTTAATTGTTGTTTTTTTTGCAAGCTGCCAAGCTACTGTATATTCTTTATACATGAATGTATAAATGTGATCAGTCTTAAGAAAGTTTGTCCTGTAAGTGATATAAAATGTAAAGATCTTGTGAAAAATTATGTTTGTGCTTTAAAAAATGTACAGTTACAGAGTAGGTGAGATTCAACGTGAAACTCATTTAACCTCTTTGAATGGTGGATCCCTTTTTCATGCAGGCATTCAGGGACACGTAAAACTCTTGGTTTGGTTGAAGAAGTGGAAAAAGCTAAGGTGATTGTACTCTAACTCCTGTTTGCTTTTTCAGACTTGCTTTTGGCTCAGTCTTTCCCCGGCTACACTGAAAGAGTGTACAGACCTCATGAATATGCCTGAACATCTAAGTACACTTATTCAGCATCACAAGCATAAAGGGCCTGAAGATCCACAAGGTAGTTGTTTCATAGATTTACACAGATGGCAAAAAATTTCAGTTTTCAACTCCAATTTACAAATACAGTACAGCTTTTTAAAAAAAAAAAAATCCTATTCTGTTCCTGTGATTCCTCATTGTGTTCTGCGTCGCTCTGTATTTTCCATAAATTGATGATTTGTCCTTTTTCATAGCTACTCCTTCCGCTGGCGATGACTGCATCCTTTCCAGCCTGTCTTGTCGGCTACCAAAGGTTGAAGTCAATGAAGGAGACCCAGCTGTCGGATCTGACTCCATTTGTTTAAACAACCCGCATGAAAACGGGTTCAAAAAGGAGAAAGAAGACGGCGTTGTGGAAGTCTTCTCAGAAAGGGCAGTGAATGCAGAGACGAACGAGCATTGTGATGATTTGACTGAACAAGGAGCCTTTATCGAAGTAATACTGCAACCTTTTGATGAGTCCATCGAGTCCACAAGTGAGGATGAAATAGATGAAAAAGCGTTTCAGCATTTAAAAACTCAGAGGAAAAGGTCATCGAGAATCTTCAAGTGCCTTGTTTGTTGTGCGGTTCTCGGCTCGCAAAGCAAATTAAAAAGGCACCGGTTGAAATTTCACGCTGAGCCTGAGATTCCCGTCAAGAATGATTCCTCTGACAATAAGAACAGGGATCCATCAGTGGCAGGGAAACCAGCTCACAGTCAGACAAATTTGAACAATCGCACCAAGTCAGAGCTGTCTAGTGATCGTCCAGTTTGTCAAGAGAAAGCTGAAAAGCAGCAGAGTATGAGTGTGCTCAGTGATGAACAGCAGATGGAAACGGACACACTGAGTTTTCCAAGCTCAGTTGATCAATCCCAACCAAACCCAGCTGTCACATCAGACGAGCCTCTCCTCAATGAAACAGATACCGAGCCTTCAGTTCCTGTACTGCAGCAACCAGTATCTTGTAGGGATGTGTTTACCTCTTCTGCTGACCTGACAACGCCCACAAGTCCTTTTTTAACTTCTCCTGGTAAACATTTAGATGAGTCTCAGGAGTGTGAGACCCTTCAAGAAGATAAATCCAGAGTTTCAAATCAACATCTTCAGGAAAAGAATGACTCCATGCCAGAGGAATCCTTATGTAAGGCAAATGATAAGAATACAGAGAACCTTGACGTTTTAAGAAGCACAGTTGCGGCAGACCCACGTCCCAGCCGTCAGGCCTCTAAATCCCGCCGGACGTGTCAAGAATGTGGCCAACGTTTCACTTATCCCAAGTGTTTTGAGGAGCACAAGAGAAAATGTCCCGCAATATCTTTTATTAGTAAAAAAAGGGCAAACTCTAACCTCACCGTTATAAATCCTTGCAATTTCTGGGCTGCTGAAAATGTCGACAAGAGCCACGCTGAGAACAGTTCCGCATCAAAAGAAGGTGAAGCGGCCGAACCACAAAGTCCTGCAGACAGTTCACTGACTGAATCCTGCAGCATTAAATGCACCATGTGTAAGACCAACTTCCCAAAAGTCGCCCTGCTTAATCAACACTATTTAGAATCCCATCAGGTTAGCGGGTCTTACCCCTGCCCTGTGTGTAAGAGAGCATTTGTAAGGTTGATTGAATTGCTCCAGCATCGGCAGAATAAAAAACTCTACCAGTGCTCTGACTGCCAGAAATGTTACACCAAGCTTGGTCGACTGAACAGTCATAAAAAAGTCCACAGTGCAAGTGCAGCACCACGCAGCTGCGAAACGTGCGGGAAAAGCTTCAAATACCTCCGTCATCTGGTTCTGCACCAGAGCAAACACAAAGATCAGACACCCTACATTTGCTCTTACTGCCAGAAACAGTACAGTTCAAAAGACTGTTTGAAGACGCATATGGTGAGGCACACAGGCGGTTACTCGTGCCCAGTGTGCGGGAAGAAATTCAATCAAAAGACTTACTTAAAATGGCATCAGTATAAACACACCGGGAACGAGCCGTACCTGTGCGAGACATGCGGGACAGGCTGGCCGAGCCGAACCATGCTGAAGATCCACATGGTTAAGCACACAGAGGAGAGGCCATTCAAGTGTGAGGACTGCGGGGTTTCTTTCAAACGGGCGTTCCATTTGATGGCGCACCGCCGGTCCAAGCATACCGTGCAGCCAAGTAGGCCGTTTGTGTGCGATGTGTGCAGCAAAGCTTTCAGATTAAACTGTGAGCTCAAACAGCACGTGAAAGTTCACATGAAGAAGCCGTTCACATGTGTGAGATGCGGCAAACAGTTTGCAAAAATGGCTTTGTTTAGGTCACACAGACAAAAAGAGTGTGTGTAATTCTGCTATTTATGAACTTGTTCTACACTAAATCTGAACTGTCATTATCCGTGTCATTATACTTTTATGTTTGATCATTTCTGGTTGTTTAACTACAGATTTATAATGTAAATAAAGGTCAACTTTTTGCTAATGTAGGGATTTCTATTTCTGGGGGGAGAAAACACTGCTGTGCAAGCAGTCTATTATGAAGTATGCAAATCTATTCAAAGTTTCTCTGAGGGCTTGAAAAAAAAAACCCAAATTAGTATAATTGCAGTGGGAAGAGGCAGGCGCACTTTCTGGATGAGTCCAGACCGAATGAAATGACACAGACTGTAAGACAAGTGATAAAATATAAATGACTTAACGTTTGTGCTTTTGACAAATTCATGAAAATAATTAACTGATTAATAAAGAAGATGAGAAGGTGAAATTTTAGTGTTGATGGTCATGATTTTCTTCTCCATTTGTGGGTAAGAAAGTGAAAAAACTACATGACACTGCTAAGTGGTTCACAGACAAGATGTGATAAATAAGACAAAACCGAGCTCCACTAGAGAGCAGTGCTGACCCAGGAGTTGCTTCATCTCCACCATCCAGAGTTTAACTAAATTCTATTAACAGAATCTGTCATCAGATTTATTTTTTAATTTACATGCAGCTTACTGTGCAATTATAATGGCCTACAAAGCTTAATAGCTACCGAAGAGAAAAATCTTAATCGGATGGATTAACAGGTAAGAATGTTTTAATGTAAATTGCTTGATTACTTCTATCATCCTTTAATGTCCAGAAAAGGATGTTGTAATTTGAGCTCTTTGAATTCATTTAGAAACAGTGAAGCAGGCAAAGTATTTGAGAGTTACAGACAGTAGCTTTTAATGTTATTACATAAAGGAATATTCTATTAAGAGATAATGAATGCATAAAATATAAAAATGCAAAAAATAGCATGCTTTAGTTCTCTGCATATATAGAGAGAGATATTTTCTGGCGCAGGCTATGAGTTGAACAAAAGCAAAGCTGAGAGGCACTCATTACTTTACAGCAGTGATATTTAAAAGACGAAATTGCACAGGATGAAAGAAATCTGCAGCAGGTGCTTCCATAGACACTTATTGGCTGACTGCACCGCTCCTCTGGGGCGTTCGCATTGTCTCGCTCTGCAAAAATGCTGTTTTTTTCTCTGACAGTAAGTTTCTTGTTTCCTGCTCAGTCAATGAGAACACACACTATAAATGGGAACATCAACTATATTAAGAACACAGGTCCCCTATGGCCTCTTTTGGCTCTGCTGAAGTTGAGACAGCAATCCCTCAGTTTCAGGAGCAGGTAGCTCAGCATTTTGCAAAATTCTCGTCCTCCATGTTATTCATGAGTGGCGGCTGTTGGAATACAATGTCATAGTTTTGAATGATTTTCATTATGAAAGTAGCATTTCCCAAATTTGATGCAGTGGTGATAAGGTGATACCACGTGTCACACAGAGGTACTTTCAAAAGGCTAAAACGAAAAATCTTCACACAGTTACACAGAATTAGCATATTGCGTTTTTTTAGATATAATATGACCTGACGCCATTTATCCACATTATTATCTGATCTGATATCAAAGTATTGAAACTAGGTCTGGAAATCCTTATATCAGAATTTGGTGCAGTACAAAAATACAATTTTTACTCACTTTATGTACAAAGTTCAGTGTTGTCAAAATGAGAAACATCCTATCTTAGAGCAATTCCAATAAAAAAGCGATCCTTTGTTCATTCAAGATTAACAAAGGAAAATCAGCAGGAGGTAAAAATGTCCATATTTTTCCAACAGAGCACTGTACTCTCAGAATGCAGTATGCTTGTGCGCTTTTATGGAAATAGCACCCTATTTGGGTTTATGGAAAAAAAACACCCTCTCTTCCTTTAAGATTAGACAAAAGAAGCAAAGAAAATCTACTGTTTGATTAAGTTTATTGTTAAAGATGGCTTGTGTGGCCCTTTTCTATCCTGTCCTCTCTACTCCCAACCAGCCAAGGTATAAGGTCTGGTTCTGGTGGAGGCGTTGTCTTCCTGTTTAAAGGCTTGTTTATTGGATTATAACTGGACTACAATCAATTGTATTTGACTCTATCAAAGTGCCTTGATGGTAAATCGGAGCAACTGAATTTAACTGACCTGAACTGAAAAGAGTTGAATTGAACCAAATTCTCAGATAGCAAGCTATTGATATAAACAAAATAGTTTCTATAAAACAAGCATTCTGATATACTACCTCAGTCTTCTTCCGTTTGTTATTCAGTTTGAAATGATGATTTTTCTATTTCAATGAGTGTATTTGTGATGTGGGTATTTTGTTTTATTTCTTTATCTATTTATTTTTCTATTTCAGAAGGAGCACTGCACAGAAGCAATTCCCCCAGGGATTAATAAAGTACATCTAAATCTGAATTAGATTATCTTCATGCAGACTTATGTAACTGCAGGCATAATTTCCTGTATTGTTTTGTGGCGCAGAGAAAATACAACACCCCTCTTTTTTTCACGCGAAGAGCCAGTACTTCAAAGAAAGCAATGCACTCTATCACAGAATGCCTCCATTCATCAACTTCAACCAGGAAAACGTGCATGCTATTTCATAGTAGCTTATATATTATTAGTACTATAATCAGAATTTTATGTAGGTTATTTTTATTTTTTCAGAATTTGAATCTAATAAATGTTTCAAACATCTGTAATTTATGATATCATTTTGAAGGAGTGCTGAGTGGCGCAATGCAGCTTTGATTGAACGGAGTCTCAGGTTTGCAGCAGTGTTGAGGGGAGTCTGGCTCCGTGAAGACACTTACTCAGCAGAAAGGTCCTAAAGAGCTGCTGCACCACAGGGACTGCATTGGTGGCACTTGCAACAAATGCCTGTCTTTAAACATTCATCATCGCTGCTTAAAGGATAGAAGCTTACACCGCCTCGCAGTATTTGCATAGAATATAAAATTCATCTTTCACTGTAGATATCAGGCGTTTAATCCACCTATCCCCTGAGGCGTTTTAATTTTTTACCCCAAATGAATAAGTTGCATGTCACTTTAAATTCTGTAGAAGCAGCGTTTGAGAGTATCAGTGATTCAGCCAGAGCTCTCTCCTCTACTACAATAATTCCTCAGCCACGCTGCCTTTCATACTGCAGTAGAATCTTCATCCCTCTCTGCTCGGTGTAAATTCACACTCACTATAAATATGACCCGTAAGCACATCATCACGCAGCTTTATTCAGCTTGGGAGGCGTCTGAAAAAAGGCGTTTATTTCTCATCTGGCATATAGAAAGCAAATCACAGCCAAGAGCCTTTCTAGCACTTCCAAGTGTGACCGGGAGAAGGAGGAAGAGATAAAGCTTCCAGCAGGGGCTCATAATGAAACACCTGCCTCTTTTTCCTCCCTAAAACCCATCTTCCTACAGAGGTTGGCAGATGTTATGGCCAGGTGACGCCGTTGGCCAGTTAAAATTTTTATGCAGCGGTTTCGTCCAGTTTGAGGTTTGGATATGCTGTTGCTATTTTTACCTCGGATTTTCCCTCTCATGTTTTATTTAAACCCAAGATGCTTCAGCACAAGAAGGCCAATTTGCAGCCAAGCAAAGGAAGCTAGATGCTCGATGTAATATTTTGTTATTTAAATCATATGCAGTGGTGTTGGTCTCAAATGTCCGCCATGTGCTGCTTCCATGTGTTTTGGAGATTAGGATGCAGGCTTTCAAATAGAGATAAACTGACAGAGACCGAGAACTGACATACATCTCTTGCTGCTAATTATCACTGCTTTAACACGTTTCCTAATAGCCTGTAGTGTCGCTACAAACAGCCAAAGCATCACAAATTTATTAGCCTCTGCGCCAGCTCCAGCCCAGCAGTTTAATCAGAAATTTTCTTTGCCTCTGAGAAAAAAGACTGACAGCTTACAGTTGCTGATTGTGCACACTTCTTGTATTTGTCCTATAACAGACAGTTTCCTTTTGCATATCAATAAAAAACTGGATAGTCTGATCAGATCCCCACTGAAAGTGGATAAAACATTTTCTAAATGTTGATATTTGTGCATATTCCTGTTCAAGAAGCCTTAATATCACCCTGTGTGTGTGAAGTGTTTCTCTGTCATATTGTGAATTGTCAGCTGGTACACAGTGCTCTGCAGCAGAAATCCAGCCTGTCCCACCATGCATCTGGGGTGTATTGATTGTTCTCTTTTGGACAGCAGTGCTTGCTGTATGCTGGAACTGCAACAGAGAGAGAGAGAGAGAGAGAGAGAGAGAGAGAGAGAGAGAGAGAGAGACAGAGAGAGAGAGCAGGGAGTGGCGAGAGGTCGGGTTTTGTTTTTTTGTATTGCTTTAATAGATGGGACACAAAGCAAAAAATTAATAAAATTCATGATATGTACATGTAACATGTTCAAACTGCACCTCTGCATGGTCATATACAGCATTAAAATACCATTGGTATGTTTAAATTTAAATAGAGGATGCATGTTTGGTATAGCCGAGCAGAGCCTTGTGCTAATTGTCCGCTAACATCTGCAGTACAGCTGATGGGGCCTCAGTTAGGTCTATTTGCAGGTTGTGCAAAATCCCCTGACAAGATCCAGCTGTTTGGCACAGCTGACATAGAGTGGATGTGCGGTCATTAATTGTTACTCATCAGAAACATTTTGAAAAATTGACCTGTGTGTGAAGACAGCGAGTTGCATTAAAGCATCATAAATGACACACAGTTAGCGATGCCATTACAGATTACAGTTTGCCATATGACCCTCATAGCCTTCATAAAGATCTGACATGGTGGGAGGCACATTGCATAGAAAACATCTTCTGTGCTGTATATTTCACTGGAGCGGCCTTGAAAAACACATGAACAACAGTGGAGAAATAATAGAATTATAAAACACAAAGCACAACCCTAAAAATAGAAATCATCTTATTTGCTGTTGATGATTTTAGTTGAATATTTGACATGCAGCTTTGTGTGCTTTGCTGTGCTTTTATAATGTTGTAATGTTTGTATAACATGATCACTGAATCTCCTGAAATGTCATCCTGTGACACTTTTTTTCTTGATGTTGCCTCTTTTTAAATATCTAAATCACATTATATTTCAGTCTTGATTCATGTTTTGACCATATTCATATTCTGTATTTTTTGTGGATTCTAAGATTTTGCTTATGTTGTTGTGTTTTGTGTAATGTGGTTCTGTTATTTTTTTTATAATGTCGTGTTCTTCACTGACAAATTACTCGTACTAACCACAGATTTAAGTGCTGCTCATTTCATGTACAGTATTAGCCAGTTAGTTCCAAAAAGAGGAAAATTTGTGTTAAAGTCTGGATGACGGTGACTTTTTGATTTGATTTATGCCCTCAGTAAATATATTAATTCAGACCTGAGTCCAGTCTAAACATGGAGAAGCAGCATTTAGCTATTATGCTGCAAAGAAATGTAAGAAACTTTCAGTGGAGACTAAAATTTAACCAAATTTGGACCTTTTTAAAATCAAGTGAAAAACATTTATTTTTCATCCCCCTTTGCATCGCAGAATCTTTTAACTTATCTTGCTTTGAATTATTTTATTTCAATTTAGGATTTCAAGATTTTTTAAAATCTTTTTTGCTGCCTTTTACAACATTTCAATGCTTTCTTTGCACCATCTGTAATGCTTTTATTGTTTTATGTAAAGCACTTTGAATTGTGTTGTAAATTAAATGTGCTACACAAATAAATTGGCCTTGACTCGCCTTATTAATTGTGTTTATAGCTCTTATAGTTAGTTTCCCATTATATTTGACTGATTGTGATTTTGTGAGTTATGTGAAATGTCTTGGTAAATGAAATGATAAGAGAGTGCTCGTGCCTGGGCAATACTTCATTGTGAATGAAAAATTGTTGCCCTAATCAGAGTGCATACTTTCCGCAGTCCTCCCAGATGCCATAATTTTGGCCCAATTAAAACATCAAACCAAGAAAAGCAATAAAAGGGTTTCCTCTTGAAAACACAATAAACTCAAGAGTATGCAACATTCACAACCCAAATCGTATCAAATTCAGATAATCATTCGGCATTCACTCTGGTTTTTGTATGTCACAATAGCAGAACCATTAGTTTCTTGAGGAATATCAACAACAGAGAAGAGTTCAGAGAAAGGGTGAACAGAGTGAATAGATTTCTTTGATCGTGCAAACAAAGATGTGGGAAAGCACAGAGATGGGCAATGTGTTTGGCAAAGGCATTTTTGTAATAACGGGCTGGATTTTCTTGTGTGAAGCATGAATCTGCAGACAGAAATGAGACAGGGCTGCTGCTGAGTTAAGCTTCTGAATGATGGACGAATAAAAGTGAGCAGAGGAGTCTCCTCCATCCAGACAAATGCTGTGTCAGCAGGCAAGCATGCACAGTGCACTGACAAGGAATCTTAGTTTATGGACATTTATTCTGAGCTCAGCAGAATGCTCACCGGACCGATTACAGGTCCATAAATCCTTAGCAAGCTGTAGTTCCACAAACGGAGTCAGTTCCAGATGTTTTCTGTATGTGTTTATGTATGTGTGTGGCAGTGCTAATGATATAAAGCTTCATCTCAACATTTCAGGAACCGTCCAATTTCATCTCAGTCTGTTAATGTTTTTGGCAGATGACACGATTGTTGACAGTTGTGCAGTAGATTAGGCCATTAAAGTATATTTTTATGTCTTTGTGACTAAACGCAATTTAACAGTGGAACAAATCAGTTCAGTGCCAACTCTAAAAAGGCCAGAGCAATATATCCATGCCCTCTAATTCCATTACAAACCCACAGGATGTGTCATTTGTATGCTACAGCCATAAAAATGAAAACTGCCATAAAGATTGAGCTCTCACAGGGATGTCTGATCCATATGTGAGCAGACTGAATTAGTTTTCTGCATTATTAGATAATGCAAAACATGTAATAACATGTAGGCTGGTGGCTGGTAATGCCATCAGTAGCCTGATTACTTTGGCTAATAAAAGTAAATTTTCTGTTTTATGAAGCTCCAGTTCATTTCTAAAAACACTGATTCTGTCATTTTCTCACTTCATGAATGCTATCATTTTATCCCTGCAAAGCATTAGGCTGCTTCAAGAGCAATGTAATGAAAGGACAAAAAACAAAACAAAAATAGAAATAAAGATAATAAAGACAAAGGAAAGACAAAGGTCATGAAATACACAGATATTTGCTTAATTTATGTTTTGCATCCTCAGCAGCATGGTCATTTATCATTATTAAAGACCTCGGCACACAACCACCAAGCTTTTGGTTTCCTTGGCAATAAGCAAGCTAAATCCTGCTCCACTTCTTCAGGTGGAAGTGAGTCAACTGAGCTGTCGTACAAATCGCCCCCGTACCATACTTTTTGCTTTGTATGAGCCTGTTGTGCCGTAGAGAGGGGGACAAAACAGGAGCATAGAGACTAATGACAGTCTGCTGTCATGCACAACAAGCTCGTCTCCAAAGGCCAAATACTCACAGGCACTGGCACTGTATTTCCATCCATTCATCCAATAAAACAGGCCTTTTTCAATCAAAACAAGCTGGGCTCACACTGAACACATGGAAACTGTTGAAACAGCAAAATGAGAGGCTGCACAAAAGCCTATAAACTGTCTTGATTTGAGATAAAATAAGCTGTCTTCTGATATTTTGTCACAAAAATATTCCTTTACAAATACTAACAGAGTTTGATAAGAAGCAAAAAATCTGCTTTTTTAAAATCCTTAAGTCATCCATCCACTAGTATATTACGAGATAATGGTTTTTACTACACACAGATACGAGCTAAAAAACATGGACATCCATACATTTACATGTTTCAGCATGGAAATTATCTCATACATTTGGCTGGTGGATGATGGGTGTGACCCTATATTCATACAGCTCATGACGGATATTTAGTATCTTCTATTTCAGACGTATCACGCAGCGTAGGACTTAATATTTCATTTCTATTCATTAGACAAGTGGGCATGCTGATCTTCACCATGAGACTAATAGGCATTAGGCATAAACATCAAAGCTCACTAAGAAGTCAGAGAAATGGCAGAGCTGTCATGAAATCTAAACCAGATTGTCAGATGCCTGTGTGTGTCTTGTTTATACCATTTTGCAAAAGATCTGAATCCCGTTGACTCAGCCAGCCAAGTCGCCATGGTAACAGGGGATGCAATACACATGGTGATGGAGCTGCTCATCAGAGCATCATCGCGTAATCTATCACATTTGGAAATACTGTGCGAAGAATGTGAGAAAAAAAGCAGTAACAAACCGGATGTTCATTTCGATGCTCTGCTCCACAAACATGGTCAAAGCTTGAGCTACAACAGATCCCGCTGGAGCTCCACATTATCTGTGCTGAAGTACCAGATCGGACGAAATCAAAATTCATATATGAGCAGCGTAAAATCCTGTTTAACTTCTTATCTCATAGCTACATTGATTTTTTCCCACATTTTTTTTTTTTTTGCGTTAAATAAGCCAACACAACCCAAGCGTCAGTCCTCAAAGTTGCGTAACAGTCTCATTATCTTCTGTCTTGCAAGAATATCTACAGCTTAACACATTTTGGAAAATGAACCCCTAGTAAAACTATAACACAACTACACTATGACAATAGCAAAACCAGCCCTTTTCAAAATAATCGCACCCAGTTCCATCCACCCCGACAGCAGAAACATCTAACATCAGATCAGAGAGCAAGACTGGCAGATGTGTCCTTACCTGTCCGCAGGTTGAAGGAGAGTCGGGCTTCAACGAGGTATGGGGTATCGCTCTTGGAGCGGAGTCTCCTTATCGGTCTTCGGTCTGTGCTGCTGGCTGGAGTGTTCGCCATCAATTTAACCCAGGGTCCAGAGATGACTGCTGGCCGACCGGGGCAGAAGCAGAAGCACACGGCCACTCGCACGCTGGCAGCTATTGATGAAGGGGAGGAGGCAGTTCGTACACACACACGAGCGCGCGCGGGGGAGAGAGCGAGTGTGAGAGACAGAGAGGGAGAGAGAGAGAGAGAGAGAGAGAGAGTGGGGGGTTAGTGGGATGTGGATATGGTGTAATGAAATTATACAAAAATGCAAAAGACCATACTACATGAAGAAATTTACCCGGCTAAACAAATTAAAATGACATAAATTTTGCATCAACTTATTGCTTTAATTCGCCAAATGCAGTGTCAGTGTAAATCAGAATTTTAACACAACGGAAATGAGGATGTGATTAACTGATCTGAGCTTTACAGCGGATTAAACCATCCCAAAACATGCCCATACTGGGCATATTATAACAGCACCTACAGAAAAGCCAAATACTGGTTGGATAACAAATACATATTTTATTAATGGCAAAGAAAAAATGCATCGTTACCTATAGTGGTGAGTGGTTTTTAATCTTTGACATACCCAGGTAATTAAAAAATATCGAACTAATTTCTCTTAGCGCATTCTATGTTGCTTAATCCAGCAGTGGTTTGAGAATGAACCAACCTTCCTGAATGAACAGCAGTGACGACGATCATCCACTAGATGGCGCCACCCAGTCACCCATCGCCCGCTTTACGACAGTGTAGTTCATTTACGGCCGCTGTTGTTAATAACAGACCTCCATGTAAACAAGCACACACGGCGTGGTTTTGAACTCGGACAAGAAGACCGTCGTACAGCCAGGTATGTACATTAAAAACAAAGATGTAAATGTATTTTCGGTGATGTGAAGAATGCCCAGTTTGTTTATGCGGGGTACTTCCTGCTTATGTGACAGCAAGCACGACATGATTTGATCCTTGGCAGCAGTCACGTAGTTCACGATTTTAAAGGATCACCATGTTCGCAAGTTGTGCATTTTACATTTACACGGAGTATACCAACACTGTTGGAGGCAGCTTTTAAGTTATCTCGGATGAAACAAACTGACAAACAACTGCAGAGCCATTGAGTGTGACGTGTTGACTTTTGCAAGCATGCTGAATACCTTTACCTTTTGTAACCAGAGATTAAGCCAAGTTTAATCCCTATGTTGTACAGAAGGCATGGCCTCCTGTTAAACCGCTTTTAACGTATTGGACATGTTTAAGTGTTCCGTTTATTTTCCTTATGGCTTAAGTTAATTATTTCTAAATCTGACTGTGTGTGCTCATTCTTGGCCTTATCAGTGAAAAGAAACCCAGACTGTCTCAGTTTTGTTGCAACATCAGGGTACATGCATAACCTTGTTGCAGTGCACTGAATGTGAGTTGCACTAAATCTGTTTTTGCAGCCTTGATTTGTATTCTTTCTGATGGGTTGTAGTAAGGTGACTCAAAGATGCAAAACTCTAAAACAATTTATAAGACAAGTGATAAAGTAACCTGTACAAAATGTAACAAAGGAAAGTTGTGAATATAACATTTTGAAAAAATACAGCAGCAATCCATATTATGGTACAGCAAATGTAACCATAGAAATCTTTTCAGAAAACACATTTTTTAAAATGAAAGATTATGGTGTAGTTTTGTTTTGTTGTTAGAGAAATTGAAGTTTTGGTTGTTTTTACTGTTACTTTTTATGTTGTTTGCTTTCCTGTTTTCTTTTTTCTTTTTTTTTTGTTTTTTAAAATTAAGATCACACTCTTAGCTTTTAGATTTTCGTATATTTATTGTGTTCTATGAAACATGTCCTTTGCTGTAGTTTTGAGCATAATATAACCCCCCAAAAAATCTCTACTTGCAAAACAAGTTATATGTAAAAACTAAAACTTTTCATTGTTTGTGTTCGTTCATGTTTTTTCTTTCATATGTCGTACTTGGTCTTTTAGCCACAATGCTTCTCCGAAATCGAGCTGCCATTTCACTTGGGCTTCGCATGTGCTCCACACATGTGACAGCAGGACCAGTGTTAGACACAGGAAAACTCAGTTCAGGTAAAACAACGGCCTCATCTGTTCATTAAAGAGTAATTTAGACTCATAAACAAACATTTAGTTAATGAGTAATTAACTGACTTAAAAAGTAGAAATCAGTTGATAAATTCATTCAATGTAAACAATTATCTAAAAAATGAGATTGTTATTGTTGTACTTCTGAAGTGCTAACTGCCTAATTAGATGAGTTTTGGATAAGCAGAAGTAAAGAACAGGCACTCAAATGGCACCTGATCTGATGTCACTTTGTCTTTTACTTTTTGTTCCTACTTTTTAAAATCTCCCTTTTATTCAGACATGTCTGAATTCCGCAAGGCTTTGGCCAAAGCCAATCACATAGCCATCATCACAGGGGCCGGCGTGAGTGCGGAGTGTGGAGTTCCAACGTTCAGGGGAGAAAATGAGAAGTGGAGAAAGTGGCAGTCTCAGGTAAGTTCATAAAAGAACCATTCACACATGTGCACTCCAATAAAGTACTTTTTCTTACCACTTGTGGATTTACCTTCAGGAAAAAATTGAACAACCACGTCTGAGTTAGAAATAAAAAATCCCTCTCTGATTGAGATATGAAGCTTGAAATATGCTGAATATTACATATGTAACATGTTACGCTTTGTCCACTGAGCTTTATCCTTTGAACATTACCCTTTTGTGGATGTATCCGTAGGACCTAGCGACTCCAGAAGCCTTTTCTCGCACCCCATCTCGTGTCTGGGAATTCTACCACTACAGAAGAGAGCTGGTGTTGAACAAGAAACCCAGCGCTGTCCATTATGCGATAGCAGAGTGTGAAGCCCGTCTGAAGAAGCAGGGGCGCTCCGTAGTCGTTATCACGCAGTGCATCGATGACTTTCACCGACAGGCCGGGTCCAAATACGTCCTCAAGATTCATGGTGAGAACAAACATACCCTGTATTTATCTTCATTATTTCTGCATGTTTCGAATAAGAGAAGTTTTGCGTTGGACTGAATCCTAACGTGTAAACAATCAGAGACAAAACTGGGTTCATGTGTGTGATTTGCTTGAGTGAGTTAAATTTAGTGGTTAAATGTTTCCACTGGGATTAGATGTATATGACTAATCCCAAAGCTGCTCTGTGTTTAGGATTAATGGAAATGAAGGCGTTGTGGTGTTGTTGAAATGCCGGATTCATGGATCACTTAGACATACACATAGATAGTCAATCGAAGCATGTTTCTAAAAAGCATTTTGGATTTGTATTAAATGCCATAGTCATGCTTCAGAAAGGTTTGAACATCCAGTGAAGGACATTCTCACAGCTGGATATGGACAGAGCATATCAGAGAGGAAGATACTTACTGAAGTAGAGACTGGCAGGGTTTCACCTTTGAGAGAGACTGTTTAGAAAACATGATCCAACAATTTAGGAATGTTTTTCAATGTAACATTACCCCATGCACAGTTCATATTATTGAAAGGTTTGGGTAATCCAGACAAATCCCTGTATGTACAGAAACTGGTTCTGAATGCATGTTATCATCCATCCCTTTGGCAGCACTGCTTTAAAACAAACACAGTTCTGTTGGGAAAATCCCTGAATGCATTCAAGAGCAATTCTAAGAGAAAAAAAAAAAGATGCTGTAGGGACTGCACGCAGGCACATGGAGCCCAAACACACTGCTAAACCTCATTGTCTGTTTAAAAAATGAGAGTAAAATACTTAACTCAGCAAAAAAATTTCTTCAATTTAAAGATTTAGAGCAAGAGTCATATTTTGTAAACAACTTTGAAAAAATGTTTTCTATGAGCCCAGCAGGGCTAGATGGCAAAAACAGCTGTGTTTTCTGTATCGCTGCAGGCAGTCTGATGGAGACACGCTGTGTGAGTTGTGGGCAAGTGACCGTGAACAAACAAAGCCCCATATGTGCTGCCTTAAAGGGCAAGGGGTAGGTGGTACCTCTTGAATATATAAACATATAAACAACCAGACTTAGCTTTGTGAACCTTTCAGTTTAACCTTTGCATGAGTGAAGCCTTTAACCCACTACGCTTGTTCCATTTAATATGCAGCGCACCTGGCCCAGATGTTCCTGATGCACTGATTCCTGTGGATAAACTGCCACGGTGAGATTGGTTTCACTTCATATTTATGAGGATGACATCCACAAATCTTTCTACCTGTAAGAAGTCAAAATAGAAGGACAAAGAATAAATATTATAGCCCAAAAAGCAATGTAGAATCACATTTGTGTATTATTTTAATAAAAGAGAAATGTTTTGGTATTTTACTTTTTTTCAGTAAAATTGCTGAAATTACTTATTTGCCTTAGTTTTCAGACTTCAATACACTTTCAACTGAGCTGTGCTGCATTCACTTTTAATTACATATTTCAGAGGCCATTTCTAAAGCCACATGATGACTTGTTAGTTCCCCAAAATATGCTTTTTAACTATTTTTTTATTATTAATTAATTCTAATTATTATTTTTTAATTATTTAATAGTTTTAATTATTCAATTATTTATTTATTTATTTTATGAATTAGCTGTTTATTCTCATCCTAGAGAACAGATACCAAGATGGCATTCTTAATGTTGTCTTATGTTATTAATACCATCCCTTCATACAAATATTCAGTGGGAATGAATTTCCGCAACAGATGGTGCAAGACTAATAAAGAAAGATGAAAAAGAAATGCAAAAAATACAGAGAAGTCTTGTAGTAGTAGAGTACTCTTATTAAGACCGCAATACAGAGCATACTGCCTAGACTTCACCGGTTTCTAAACACTGTGAAAGTCCCGGAGTGACCTGGGACATGTCTGGGCTTCAACATGTGCACTGATGCCTCCCTCATACCTGTTTAAACCTGAAGGTTTCTGCCAGGACAAATGTGGTGAATTCCTAGAGGGAAAGATGCAAACACTTCTGTTAAATAATTTATTTTGTTACAGTTTATTTAGTTATCTCTTTCTTTTTTTAATTCCCTTGAGGTCAATTTCATGAATATGACCTTCAAATAAAAAAAAAACAAAAAACAAAAGGAACTGAATCCATGACAGAAATCTGAAACAGGACACATTTAGATAACTGGAAGGCATCCGAAGCCTTCCATATACTGTACACTCTAAGTTGAGGGGACCCTCCACTTGAGGGCAGTGGTCTGTTGTGAGTGAATGAGAGAAACTTCTACAGTGAATATGTTTGAAAACTAGATTTGGTGTGTTTCCATTTAACTTTAACAGTTCTGTCTGAGAAAAAGATTTATTTTCTCTATCATAGGTACTTTATTGTGTGTTAAAAGCAGTTTGACACATTTAATGTAAGGACTCTCACTGCTCTTTCAAGGTGTGACGAAAGAGACTGCCACGGTCTGTTGAGGCCCAACGTGGTTTTTTTTGGGGAGAGTCTGGACTCTCATATCCTGACTAAGGTCGAAAAAGAAATGGAAATCTGTGATCTTTGTCTGGTGGTGAGTTTTTAAAAAATTTAGACAACTTGGCACCTATTCTGTCTGTGTAACACCATTATGTCTGGTAGTATTGTTTTTAAAGAATTTTATAAATGATTCACCCTGAAAGAAACTTTATATAGAAGAATCTAAAGCTGACGCTTTGGTCATCACTTCTTGTTTATTTGTAGGTGGGCACATCATCTATCGTTTATCCAGCAGCCATGTTTGGACCCCGGATTGCAGCCAGGGGTGTTCCAGTGGCCGAGTTCAACACAAGCACAACACCGAAAACTGAATATTTTACGTAAGTTTGAAGGAATACAAAACTATAGCTTCTGTTAGCTTTTCAGTGATGTTAGCACATCACAGAAGCAACAGTGTGTTTTTTACACACTGTTGCACAGAAGGCAACAGTGTGTAAAAAACATTCATTTTACATCACCCACTGTTTCCACGCTGCAAACCAGTCGCCTATAAATAATTTTTAACTCGGTATGGTGCCTTCTAACCTAAATTTGTGACATTTTTAATGTATTCCTTTTTCTCTGTGTTTGATGTTGTACAGGTACCACTTCCAGGGTCCATGTGGAACTACACTGCCTCAGGCTTTGGCTCAGCATGAGTCGGAGGTTTTTTAAGCGCCACCAGGCTAACCTTTTAGACATCAGTCTGTCCTTTCTTATACAGTCTCATGCAATCCAAAGCTACAAGAATTTTCAAGTTTTTGTCTAAAGAATCTGTTTAAGATGTTAATGCTCGGTAGAGGGAGAATTGTAAAATAATTTAGCTTTTTGGGATTTTTTTCTTTTTTTGTGATGGATCTCCTGATACTTGAATATCTAGCTCACTTACTGGAATCAGACTGGAGTAGGTTTTTGTCTTTTACTTGTGGTGGAGCTTGATAAAAGAAAGGGATTGCACTATGCATTTAGTTAAATATATGCATAGGAAGATATCTTCTTCCATTCAGATAAAATGTTGGTATGATATTGTAACGTGCTTCTATACAGGACAGACTATGTTACTACTTGTGCTGATGGATAGTATTCCTCTTTCTTCTTTTTATTCAATGAACAGACGAAGAGACAAAATCTTGTGCCTTTACAAACTGTTTACACGGTTTTGACCAAAAGCTTGTTTTAAACCTCAAGTGCAAAAAAAAAAACAATGTTACATAGATTTAGTTGAGTGTTAGTTTGCTTAAGAGAGATGGGATAATGTGCTTGTCATGCTGTTTTTTGCTGTTGAATCCCTCGTCAGACTAGTTACATGTCATTAATTATTCACGACACATTTGATACAGTTTTATACTTTTCATTGTCTTCTAAGAATATGTATTAGTATGAGGCTGGAAATTGTCAAAAATTAGCTTCATCATCTACAGACAATATCAAAAATATCTGACTATATATTCCATTACTGCTCCTTATGCATTTATTCAAAAAATAATTATTAAAACAGTAAATGGACACCTACTGATTTTGTTCATTGTGTGTTTATTGAATAAAAGCGTTCATGTCTTCCTTCATCCAAATTTGATGATGTAGTCCTGTATACCCCCAGAGTGAACACTAGATGCCAGCAGGTAGCTTCCAATCCCAATTTTATGTTTTTTCCTGGTCTGAGTCACAAGCTACAGTAGCATCCATTCAGGCCATGGGTGAACTCACACAGCTGAGGAAACATATCTGCCTCTGTCATTATGCTGCAGAAATGGAAACAGTTTTAAGTGGAAAGCAGTCAACAGAAGGCGGCTACTGTTTGCGCAGCTGATCTCTTAGAGTTTTACAAATATTAGTTGCGTGGCTTCTTTGTGGATGATTCCCTAAGCAGAAACCCAAGCTGTACTTTTTTATACGTTGCATTCACTCAAATCACTGTTGATTGTCCATTTTTATAACAAAGAGCTATAACTTTTTAATCCCATTAACCAAATTTTTTGAATCAACAATGGAAATTGGAAATGATGAAACAGGTATTTTACCATTTATGCAAAACATTAGCTCATTTTTAATAAAATAGCAGCAACACATATCCAATAACAAAATCACTGTGTTGCATCTTTTTTTCTTTTGGTAACAGTATATGTCTTCCTCTTGGAGAGGGGATTGTCCAAATTAAATGTGATCTAAGCTTCCATCTGCAAGACATGTTGCAGCAATCCAAGACAAAATTAAATTTTAAAATGTCTCACTTTGAAATTTGGAAATGCTCAGTTTTGAGCCAATTATTGGTTTAGATTTGTAAACATGTCTTTAAGCAATTATATACTTTACCCAGCATGTTTTTTGAGCAACTGGAGTAGTACAATTAAATGTGCCACCAAAAATTGAAAACACTGGCGTGGTGCATGCTAGAGGCTAAGTGTCCAAAGTATTTATCTTCATTGACTGACTTGACTAACATTGTTAAGTCATTCAATGGAAATGACTGAGACTCGGGGCTAGAGTCTCACAAATTAGTCATGGAAGGTTATGTTCATTAGACAGGGTTCTGTGAATGTGATCGCAGTCCATAAAGAGCCTATCTCAAGGGAGTTATTTTGTGTGTATATGAGAAAGAAAACGGCGCACACACACACACACACACACACACACACACACAGGTACCATATTTACTGTCTCTGGGGGAGTCTCTTCGGGCTTTGTTTCATGTCCAGTTTTAGCACTCTCATTATAAATTTTTTAGTCCACACAGCATTGCAGCACCACAAACACTGCAGTTGGACCACACTCACAAAATGCTATTGGAAAGGTAATTATTCCAGAAACGGTTGCCTTTTTCCAGCATTTAGCATCCAAAATTAAACCACGTTTGTCAGAAAGTATCTCCCGTTATTATATTTCACCAACTTTGTCATGATTGGATTTCTTCATTTGCCCTTCTATTACAGCTGCCTTCCTTGAAGGAGAGGTAAGACCAAGTTCCATTTGTCATCAAGAGAAAAGTACATGGAGAGGCACTTAGAGAAATTTCAGCTGTCTGATACAGTCTTTTCTGGAGCTGATGTGAGCGAGGCTGCTAGAGAGCAGAAGACTTCACGCTCATGTCCTGCAGCTCATTCCTGAACGTAGTGAGGCAGATAAATCCATAGAAGGAAAAGCTTCTCTTAGATCTCCAGCCCCTTAGGTTAATAGACTTTTCATCTCATGTGGCAAGTCTACAAATATTTCTCTGCCTCTAAAATAGATATTATGGTGCTTGAAAGTTTTCGAAGCCTTGGAATTTTCTATAGCTCTACATACATAAAACATCAGATTTTCAATTGAGTCCGAAACATACTTTTAAAAAACAAAGTTGAACAAAAGAGACAAACTAACATTTCCTATAATTCTTAGTGTAAAATGATCATGTCCTACATATCTGTGTCTGGCCCAAGTAAGTAAATCTCTAGGATCAGCAGTTCACCTCAAAAGCAAGGTGTAAAATAAAAATTGAACTTGGTTTAACTTGTATGTCACAAAAGGGTTTTTAAGAACAGTGAGACTTGCGCAATAAGTAAGGGGATAGAAGAATACTACTTTTTCAAAAACAAGTTTATAACATGTTTTACACACACAATAAACTCCCAGTTAAAGATAATGTATGTGGGGTCAGAGCATCAGGAGTGGCAGGTCATCTAAGAAAGTTTTTGTGAGCTCTCCACAAAACCGAGCTGGTTGATGGCCTGAAAGGCCTGAAGCAGATGTTTTCACTGATTTCTGGTGTAAAAGATCTGGGAGACTGATGTCTATATATCAAAAAGTAGACATTATGAGTAGATCACAAAGGCCGAGTGCATGTTCAGAAACAGGCATATCAATAATTTGAACTTTTTTACATGAAGAGGGCCATAGTAATTAGTTTGACCATGCTGATGAGCAGGGCCAGAGATATTCTCAACACAGTTAAAGTCTGGATACAAAAAATAAAATCAGATTCAATTAGTGCCACTCTGGTTGTCCTCTGTTTTTGTATCAGTTGTGTGTAATAGAGAAAATTCATTCAGAAAGTCACTTTCACATGTAAAAGGTACATTCTTTTGAGTCATTTTATAAATAACAGTAAGACCGGCCTTTGTCTAAATAACCGTAGTCTGTTTCTAAATATACTGTATAACCAGAGGATGCCTCAATAAGAGGAACATCAGTATCTGACAACGTTTTAGCCAGAGATATCATCTTAATCATGAAATACAACATTTCTTATAAATAAAGACTTATTGTGAATTGACCCAGGATTCAATGAGAATTTGTTCAAAGATCTTGTTTTCTTTTTAACTGTGAAGATACAGTATAGCCTGTACTGTGATTTGGTAAAACAGAGGCTAATTTGTTTTGGAAATCCTTGCTGTGTAGTGTGATGGAATAGAGGACATCAATGAGGAGTAAACTATACACTTTAAACTAATCTGTTTTTAAAGATAATATAAAAATATTTTGTAAGCTTAATACAGACACAGAAAAGAAAGGTGTACAATCTTTTTAGCTCTGTGGGAAAAGGAATGCGTTTTTGTTTTGCCTTTGATGTGAGTCTCTGTACTCTGCACAAGAGTAATCATGCCAAATTGAATCAAATTCTATTTGTGAAGCACTTTTCATACAATAAGTAACACAAAGTGCTTTACACATAAACACTCAACAACTAATAGTTTTAAAAATACTCATCTGATGATAATCTCTTTCACATTCAGTCATGCGAACACAACATGAATTTGAGATTTGAGACATTAAGCATTCTTACCCGTTTTACTATCTTATTTAAAGGTTTTGAGTTGTACATGTAAAATTTTTATAATTAATTTGTTTCTCTCCATTTCCTCTCGGCTTTCCTCCAGTTTTGTTAGAGTTCTTTGAATTCCTCATTTCTCCAGAGTGGTTTCAGTTCACATTTTACAGTTTTTGTTGTAAGTGGAGCTGCTGAGTCAAATGCTGATTTTAAAATGTTGTTTAAATTAGCACAATATTACAACATTATTATTACTATAAAATCGCACAAATCAGATATTTTGGGATTCAGTAGTTAAGTTTAAAATGCTGATAAAATGCGCAGTCATTTCAGAAGTTATTTAGCATATTGTTGCCTCACAATTCTCAGTTGGGCCTCCTGTTGGCTAAAACTGGTGATGTAAAAAAAAAACCCACAAAGCCAGCCAGGTCAACAACAGATGACACACCAGTGGACAGACTATGTTATGACCAAATCCACAGTGTGTCCTCTGTTGTGAGTGGGCTGTGCTATGTGTGGTTTAAAATCCATACTATTTAAAAGTAAAAAAAAAAACTGGCATAAGGATCACCACTGTAGTTGATATCCAGGTTAAAAATTAGTTATTTAAATTTTTTTGTAATTACAGTGTATAAAAATTCTGATAATTCTTGGATAATACAAGGAGGTTTTGGTGTTCTTTAGGTTGTAATTACTAAAACTGACAGGCTACTAAAAACATTTGTGTGATGCTACAATGAAGTATAATATACTGAAAGAAGTTGTATTTACTTAGACTGATTCACAAGCGAGTGAAGCTGCTCCACCACATTTCCTTCCATCTCTGCTTGAAAATATAAGGTAAAAATTTGGAGGCAAAATGTAGCAAGCCAGGTTTCAGTTGAAAAGACAGTCAAATTTGTTTTCTAAGCCATAAGGGAGAGACTCTGTGAGTGTGTGTGTGTGTTTGGTGTGTGTGTGCGTCTGCCTGTATGTTTGTGCTATATCTGTTCTGTTGTAATTTCTCTTTCTGTATGCAGAAATGTCAGACTAAAGCAGGTCAAGTTGGATGAGGAGCATAAAAACCTTACACAGATACATAATGTAGCTCCAATGCTACATGCAGCATGTCAACATCTGTTTGCCATGACATGGTTTGTTTTGCTATTTCAGGATTGCAGTAATATCTTATTCCATTGTTCATGTTTTCATATGTAATGTTTAAGAGTCATAATGGTAACTACAGAAAGTAAGGGACATATTAAACAATAAATTAAAGATTGTTTAAGGGAAAGATTGCTTTCTTACAAATGACCAAATAAGGACCTTTTCACATACCCATATGACCTGATGTTCTGGCCTTTGGAAGATGTTCTGACATTGTCTGAACTCGCCTTTCTATTCTGGGTGCTTATTAATGGAATGCAACTATATGTGAACCCCCTGTACATACTCTCATAAACTCTTCTCCTCATGGAGGACTTGATAATGATGTGCTGGAATACGGCACCTCATATGGCTAAATGTTAGCTAGCTAGTGTCAACTAGCCTATCCCAGACTAGATGTTTTTTTTAAATTGTTGATTCAAAATTTGTAAGAATTTATTCATTTAAGCACTTCAAATGCTGAGAATGGCTTGATTCACTTCTTTGACATCCTCTGTTGGTTTAAGTGACACCTTGTATATGAAAATGCAACTCAACCTTTTACCTGCCTTTTTAATGAAAAATGTATGAAGATAAGCCATAAGATCTGAGAGCTGGCCCTTCAGTTGATCCACACTATTCACTTAGGACTAAAAAAAGTCTCCGTGGAAGGATGACTTTCCAGAAGCCACTGTTTCACAGAGCATTTAGTCAAACTGCACATTTTAAAAAAAGGTACATTTGGGAGGGGGGAAGCTTTTTTTCCCCTTTAAAACAATAGAGTTAATATTTATATTTATCAAAATTCACTGAAACAAAAACAACTTAATATTCTGCAAGTCAAATGAAATTGATAAACATCCTTAAAATATGCTTCAAGTATTTAAATCAGCAGTTTGGTTTAGAGTCAACAGAATGGCAGAAGCTTACGAAGGCTCAGGTAGCATCTATTTATAGCAGCTGTCTATTCACAACTCTAGAATGGAGACCGTCTCGCATGCAAACTCATGTATACTCACAAACACACACACACACACTGGTAGCACTAACAATGCATACTAATCTTGTCTCGGTCTCCACTTCCTAACCTTTCCCTGAACTCTGTGGTTAACGGACCTGGATGAAGTAACAAAGATTTATAATTAATCCTCCTGTTGTCATAGTAGCTGTCTTAATCTAAGAGTGGTCCTGTCACTTATCAGTCCCTCCATGTTCTTCTTATAAAGATGTTAAGTATTTTTATTGCGTTAATTTGGACCTTGTAGGTGATGATAGCTCAATATTCCCAACAGAGAAAATCAGTGAACATGATGTGAGGACAGTATTCACTGAGGTGTCTTACTTCCCCACATATTACATATCTGAATAATGCTGATGTTGGTGCTTCTAGATGGCCTAACTGAGAGGGAGCTGTTGTTGGAAAGAGACTGAGATGGGAGCTCAGGTGCAAGCTAATCTGCTCTAACCCTGCACTAATTAGGATCTAGGCTAGCGGCCACTTTCTCCTAGTTATTGATCGCTGGCTCTGCCACGCACAGAGAGGTATTTGGCTCCTACGAGAACAGCAGCACAGGGCACAAATAAGAGAAAGCTGTGCCCGCCCTACCTGCTGAATGTTGTTTGTGTCTTTGAAATTCAATAGCCAGCTCCTATTCAACAATATGCCTTTCCAAGTGTTGTTGTATCCAATCTGTTAGGCCTCTAATTAGCATGCTCTGATTGGGGTGTTTCCTAGGTCAGATCTTCTCAGTGTTTATTTTTATAGGTTGATCGGCTTCACAGGTATTTTTTTCTTTCTTAATCACCCCTTATCTCTTTTTTATGTCCTTATCTATATTTCATCTTAGCATTTTTGGTTTACATATATGCATATAAGATCAATTAGAACTGAAACAGAGAAAGAATTTTCTGGCAAGGCCCGATAAAATCTAATTTAGTCACCAACTAAATATTAACTTTTACATATTCTAAAGTGGTTTCTAGGGTCTATGTAAGGCTAAGGTTAGGGTTCCGATACTTAGGGCTATAATGACAGAATTTGGCATGAATTGCATTTTGTGTCAAAAAGGTCAGAGGCCTTTATATAAGCTTGCATTTGTTGTTCCTTGTGGAGTCCCTGCATGATATTTTTGCCATCATCTTGGTTCAAGCTGAATTAAGTGTGTCAGTGTCTGGTAGGTAGGAAGCGAGTCTGGGAAATCATTGTTTCTGTTTGGTAGCGATCAGTCTGGATTTCTGATGCTGATACTGAGGTGACTTAATTTTTACTGAGATTTGCAACTTCTTTTTAGACATGTGGCCCCTCCTTCTGTATCTTTGTGTATTTGTCTTTGTCTCTGTCAGCCTCACTCTGAGTCTTTCCTTGTCACCTATCTCATGTGCAGCACACTTTAAGCACTCCGATTCAGTAGGGCATGTGATACTTTGGAACACAACTACTGTGGGAGGAGAGAAAGTCACATGGACTGGTTGCAAACACCCTTGCTCACACACATACACATTGCCTCCCCCAGATTACTTGAATTATCAGACGCTTTAAGAGGATTTCACAATAGGGGGTGTTGCACTTGAATCTCATGCACCTGATGGCTATTGATCCATCCTAAGCTCACTCATGGAAATGGAGGTGGAACAGGCACAGTTACTTCTTGTCATCATAAACAAGCTTCAGGCTTTGTGTCTCATTTTGAAGCGTTTTGTGTTTTTAGAGGTTTTCCTTCAGCTGTAATCTTCTCTGATAGATACAAGTGGACAGAACAATATCTTAAAATAGTAAAGCCTCAATCAACCCCGGTCACGAGATGTGTTTGTTTAACACAAAGACATGGACACCCAAGTTAAGATGGCCAGATGAGCAAAGACAAGAAAATCTTAAGTGTTAACCCTTTTGTTTTTCTAAGCTGTGGTTTTAAAAAAAGATATCTTTATAAAGTGTAATCTTGCTCATTTGCAGTACAGGTGTCAGATTTTAGAGGGTGGTGCTGACTGAGTCTGTCAGATGTGTTGTTTGATAAGTGAAAGGTTGCAATCAGCAAGCTGCCAAGTGAGAAAATCTAGACCTATACTGTGTTTTCCCTCAGCCTCTTGTTGGAGTTATATGATGAAAGATGATGAACTTTGACTTCAAAGATTAATTTAGCTTAGTTTTTTTTTAAACAAAAAATAATGAAATGTTTAGTCTATTTCACATAGAGCCTGCACAGTTTAATATCTTATACTTCATATCCCTGGAAAAAGTGCAGGCCAGACAGCTCAAATCACTAACTGGCTATAGTTTCTTTACCCAGACAATTAAAACCTGCCACTTTGTTGTTATTGAACAGACAAGTGTTTGCAACGGGTAACTGTGACTGTGGAGGACACAAATCATTTTGTGCAGGATGAGGTATAAGCTTTTGGACTGTGACTCTCTCTCTTTCCTGTCTAGTTTTGATATGTTGATTAAGACTTCCTTATATTTTCAGCCTTTAAAAATTGTGTTACGGCCCTGTTCTGCAGGTTACAGCTCAAGGCTGAATTTTGAGTAATTCCATTTTGATTTATGTGAAACTACTGGGCTGCATTCAATTTTTACCCTTTTTTGTTTCATTAATAACAGAAGAAATAAATTTAGTTTTAACTTTACTTATGTCTGCCAGTAAACTAGAATAAAATACAAAATACCGATCACACCATCCTGTGTATCATTTTCTCATCTCTCCAAGCTGTTGCCTTTTCTCTGTGGTAAACATACCTGGCTGAAAATGGTGAGAAAACCTGCTTCTTTTTTCTTTTCTGTTGTTCTTAGCACATTTTGATTAAGGCTGACATTAGCTAATTCACAGCATGCAACACCAGACTCTCCTGGGTCTTTGTTGGCTGTTATATCTGCTGGTGTTCAGCCAGTGTGTCTGTGATCATAAGGCCACCCATGTTTCAAACACGTATGCACGCTGATGGGACTTGCTGGTTTGCCTGATCACTTAATGACAACATGGATGAAATACAATTTTTCATAATTGTTTTTGACACATGCTCTGCTTTCCCTTTTTTTTCTTTTAAACACCTGGTTTTTATCCTCTTGTTTCCTTCTTGGATCAAATGGTGTTCACGTATTTTGTTTAATAAGATCTTTATTGTATTTATGAGCTTTAGATAAAACGGCATGCTGCAACATTTCTTCATTGACCCTCAGATTTTAAGCTGTTAAGTCATCAAGCTCTTATTAAATGAACAATATTGCAAGTAAATATGTCAGTGACCTAATCAGCTGTTTCATATCATTTCAAACATTCAATTGTTTTATGCACTGCAGTCTGAAAAGCTTTTTGTGTAAAGTAAGAGTTGAAGACAGCAGTAGAAAGACAAACAGAGAAGACAGGATGAAGAGTTTTAGCAGAGGTACTCGCAGCAGGAAGCTGGCTTCTTCTGTCTCCTTGTCCGATGCCCTTGCAGCACAGCTTTGTGGTGTAAACTCCCACAAGACCTCTCTTTGTTCTTTGTTCTCAGATGATAAGGACTGACAGAATGTGACCATCCACCTACACCTCAAGCCATCAAAAGCAGAGGGAACAACATGTTTTTACTGCACAGCGGTTCTGCTCTCATTCCTCACTGTATACCTGCCCAAAAAAAGTCACGAATGTCTTCCTGAAAGACTGTAGACATTCACTCAGACGCTAAGAAATAAATAACATAGAAGCTACTTATCATACAGTATGTTGTTGATTTATATCTTGTTTTAATGCAGTTTATTTGTGTAAAAGGAAAGTAAAATGTTGAAAAACTGAAAAAAGAGAAGCACTAATTTATTGGGATTTATTTCAAACGTGCATCATAAGAAGTACTGAAATATTGATTAAAGGAATGACAGAAAATCTTTGCCAGATTAATTATACTATGGTCAAGATAGTAAATGACAAAAGAGTGTGATTTCATATGCATATCACCTCGGTAAGCGGTAAAAGGCAGCTGCTGACAGGCAAAATGCAATAATCGTCATGTTTCTGTGTCAGCTAATAAAGTCCAGCGAAAGTGACATGAGTAAAAGCCTTGTAGATTGCACAGATTATCAGTCTGAAAGCAATGTGTCCTACATCCTGTGTCCCACATCTCTCTCTCAGAGGAGCAGGAACAGATAACAAAGACATGGCAAGCACACAAGAGGGAGAGGTGAAATCGTAGACACAACTCAGATGAATATTATGATGAGTCATTTCATATTACAGCAGGATTTTAAAGGTTATTTCTTGCAAGAACTGCGTGAAATAATAAGCTTTTATGATCAGTTTTAGCAGTAATTGTTTAGTATTTATATTGTATTTTACATTTTGCTTCACTTAATCATCTGAGAATCCTTATCCTCCTGGTAAATGATGGATATGAACAAAGTGATGAACAACAAAACAAACACTCAGATACACGAATAAATGAGATTAATTAATTACAGAAGGCATGCCAGAGTCCTGGTAGCCTGATCTGGTGTCGGGCTTTGAAACTGCTCGTCCATCTGTCACTTTTTTACACTTTCTTGGGCCCTTGCGGGTCATCGCAATGGCAGTCAGTGGCATGACTAATCTTTCCCTGGTAATGAATGAGACACCATCCCCTGAATGCCAAAATGGTGCCGGCGGCAGCACAAGTCTTGTGTGAATTGTATGCAATCAGATTTGTGCCAAACAGACACAGTGGCTTCCTCCCGTGTGTGCATGCACAAGTGAGAGTGAAGGAGGCAGATGGAGGATGAGCATAAAAGGATGCTGCAAAGATTAGATTGTGCGGGCTTTAATGGTGGAAACGTGTGCAGGTGGAAAAAGAAAAGAAAAAAAAAGCCACTTCCATTATGGATGATGATGCTGTACTCTGAGACCGGCGAGGGATGCTCTGTAACTGCACTGGTCAATTGGTCTTGACTGTGTGTGTTGAGTAGCTCCGACGTGTCTTATCTTCACCTCATAATGCGCAGGCGTGATCCTATCTGAGCCCCGCAAAAAGCTGTTACCATCAGAACTAGACGTCGTGTGCGTTGCTCCTCATGTGGCGCTCCAACGAATGCTACATTTTTTTTGATCAGCTAACCCATTTCATTTAATTGGTCGTCTTTTAAATCCACTCGAGGAATGAAAATGTGCCTGCGAGCTGATGTTGTCGGACAAGACAGTCCAACCTGTGGATAGTGTGGAGCGCGTCTGTGGCCACCGGCCAGCCTCCGCTATCTGGGACGCTCTGCGTTCCTCCTGCTGAGCGCTTCTTTCGCCGTGGGCTCCGGTCTGTGTCGGCGTGGACTCCGGTGTTCCGCTTGAGCTAAGCTGTGTGCAGGTATTCAGTTTATGAATGGCACTGACATGGAGGAAATACCGTTTCAGAAAGTCAAAACCAGGCGGAAGAGAAGTCACTGTCCACCGGGTGTCCCTTTGACCACCATCGTGTGTGAGGACGAGTTCGACTGCAAAGAACTCGAGTCCCTCTTCCAGAACTACAACCTGAAACTAGAGCAGACGTCTACTCTCAAAGCCCTGGCGGTTCTCATCTTTATGTCGTCTATACTGGCCGTAGTGGAGTTGCTGACCGGCCCCAGCCTCACCATTTCAAAGGGGTCCTACCCGGTTCACTGTATCATCTTCGTTTCCCTTTTCATCGTAACTAATGTCAAGTACCTCCAAGTGACTCAGCTCCAACAGATTGTCAACCTGACGCTGCTCTTTGGCTTCACTTTCTCCTTCCTCTGCTGCCCCTTCTCACTGGGTGCGATGGGGATGGAGCCCCCGACGTCCCCGGAGCAGGGTGTGTGGCAGCTCATCCTAGTCACCTTTGTCGCCTACGCACTCCTACCTGTGAGGACACTCTTGGCTGTTGTGTTTGGAATAATGGTCTCCATCTCGCATTTAATTGTGACTGCCACTTCCGTCACAGTAAAAACACAGAAACTATGGAGGACGGTAAGTATGCTAATTAGTGATTTAGGTGTCTCTTGAACATGTACTAGAGGGTTATGTCTGGGTTATGTCTGTACCAACCAAAATTCTAGTAACATCCTCACCCAAATGTAGTAGTCTTTAGTAGGTGCTATAGGCAGAAACATGAACTGGACAACATTTCAGCACCTTGGACAGCTCCCAATTGTGAGAATCGATCTTCCATGCTCAAATCTGATAAATAAATAAATAAATAATAATAAAAAAAACATTAAAAAAACTACTGTATTCATGTCACTATCGACTCTAGTCGTGCCAAAAGAGTTTCAACTCTCCAATCTGGATCAAAAAAACTCCAGTAGGAGCCATAAACAAGATTCTAATGTCAGATTTTTGTTGCACTGTCAACAGCAGCTTCTTCCAAAATAGGTATTTCATGGTTTTATATAGTAGTGAGGCAGACTATAGCTGAAGCTATGTGGGCCAACAGAACAACAACAAAAAACAACAACAATAATAATAATTATAATAACAATAATGAAACAAAGTGAAGGGAAAACAACAACAAATAAACAAACCGGACAGTAAAGTCAGGGTTTCTGCCTCAAAGGTGTTAGCTAGAAAGAACCAGAGTGAAATCCTGCTGACACCAGAATCAGGATGCTGAGACCACTTGAAATAAACTATATGATTAAGATATGGAAAAGAGGACAAAGTCATGCATGTCATTTCAGAGCTGCAAAATGAATTCGTGCAACACTGTGTACATAAATATCTTTGCACCTTTTCTGTCACAATGTCTCTCTCTCTCTCTCTCTCTCTCCCCCCCTTCTCTTTCTTTCTTTCCCTCTGACACACACAGGCATGCATACATTCACATTTCTGAGTGTCATCAGGTGTGTGGGAAGAAGATATGTCACATCAATCAAACCCTCCAGTCGTAATGGAACATTATTGCCAACTTGCAACATATGACATGAAGATTGCGCAGTTCTTGGGAGTGAAATATGAGATTTGATCACTTCATCACATCCTGGATAATGACAGAGTAGTCACAGAGGAGATTGTTTTCCTGTATGTAGGCTATGAGTTACCTGTATAGCCATGTGAAGGACACTGTTAGCTGTACTACCAGAGATAGCTAATCCATTAAGCTTAGAGATGAGCTGTGTGGCATGACCCCGCACATCCCAGGCTTGGACCAACCACCCACCTAGGTTCCAGGCTCTCAGCCTACAGTATTGTCGACTTCCACAATACAGCCTGTATAAAATAGGTTCTTACAGAAGCAAATTTGGACTTCAGAAACAGGTGTTGACTGGATTTCTGCTCAGCTGCAATGATTCTTGTCCTGCTTTACAGAACACCTTTGAAATGTTTTCTGTTGAGAGTAGTGCTCAATATTATTGATGCATGGTGTTGGTAACAGAAATATTATGACATAAGTTTTCAAGCTTGTTGACAAAGTAAACAAACCCTAAGTATGTCCCTCTGTGGAACTTTCTTATTACTGTTTTTTATTACACATCCGTGGATGTCACTGCACAATGCGTTTTCACAAATGACTATAGAATCCTTACTATCTTTCTTCATAAAATCTAAGCAAATAATCATAATTTTATCACTTTCTGAAATTACAAGATCGTTCATAAATCGGTAAAATGGCTGGAAGGGTTAGTAAGCCTTCATAGAGGTCAGTTATAGTCAGTTTCATCTAAAAAAAATAAACAACAAAGTGAGTGCTTTTCTCCAACGCTGTCCACATGGATAAACTTCAGGCTGAAAAATAACTTGAGCATCATTTGAGCATGTTTTTGTTTATGTTCGCTCAGTAGAAAGTCAGATTGCTGCCGCCAAAAAATATTAAAATAACTTCCAACAATACTATAAAAAGAGATATAGAGAAGAACTTTATTTAGAAAATGATATCAACTTCTATAGTAGACAAAACCTAATTAATTGTTTTCTACAAACATAAGATTATTATTACTCACAAACACTTTATAAAATTCTATTAGTTCTGTATACAATGTCAGTGACGGCCAGCTTCTGTCAAGTAAAATAAACTTGTGTCCTGCACAAGGTCAAAACTGGTCATGCTGCTTCTGCATCTGTTGTGATGGATGATCACAGCACAGATTCTCAAATGATTTACAGCCACAATCCTCCACTTCTTACAAAAGTATCTTCGGTAAAAAAAAAAACCCTGATCGAGGACTCCATGTTAAAAAAACACAGATTATATAAAAACTTAGTGAGTATCTTGAATAGCAGACTTAATAGACCATGCTGACTGTAAAGTTATGGTAATTTATATGCACATATAGTACTGTATGCACGCAATACAGTGCACTGTACTATACTCTGCACCAGCATATAATAACAACTACACAAAAGTACAACATAAACCCAGTGACGGATTTCAGATTTGTTTTATTTTCACAAGCACATATAAGTACACTTGCCATCTATGATACAGAAATGCATAGTTATAATGACATTAAAAAAAAGGAAAGTTTAACAATGTCAATATAATAAACTAATTCATTGGCAGGATTTATATTTATAACTTGCGTTAATAATTAACCAAAGATTGTTTGTGTCTGTAAAAACGGTACCTGAGAATTAGCAGTGTGTCTCATGGTCTGTCTCTTTTCTTATCTGCAGTTGGTTGCCAACACAGTGATGTTCACCAGTGTCAACCTGTCAGGACTGTTTGTACGCATCCTGACAGAGAGAGCCCAGAGGAAAGCTTTCCTGCAGGCTCGCAACTGCATCGAAGAGAGACTCCGTATGGAGGATGAGAATGAGAAACAGGTACGGGTACCTACCCACTGTTTAACTGTGGGTGAGATTATGCCTTTTCGTCTACGACATTATGCATTGCTGGCAATATGTCCTATGATAACTTTGCTGTGTTACACAGAATAATGCTTTACCCCCCCCCCCCTGTTTTTTTTCACACTCACGCACTTATGCACTTAGGAGCGCCTGCTAATGAGTCTGTTGCCCAGGAACGTAGCTATGGAGATGAAAGAGGATTTCCTGAAGCCCCCTGAAAGGATCTTTCACAAAATCTACATCCAGCGTCATGATAATGTCAGGTAGGACCCTGTAATACAACGTCCCTACATCACAGATGTACCCTTTTCCTTGTGGCCCCCTTGCTTCCTTACTGTGAGTTGACTCAAGTTTTATCATGTTTAACAGCAAGATTTGGAGAAATTTTATTTTCCTTATAGAAATGGAAATATTCCTGTCTGAAATAGCAGCACAAACACTGTCAAGATCTGAATTCAATCAACAAACATTTCTTTGGAAGGAGCACTGAATGTGGTGTAATCTGACCCAACAATGTCTTAAGACATTAGCAGCACACTGAGCTGCTGAAACAGAAATCTTCAGTTTTTTATCAGTTGTAGTTCAGATAACTATGTTATAATGAAGTCTAAGTTTTGGGGTATTATTTGCATTCACTATTTTTATAATTTGATTAGCTGTTACAGCAACAACTCAGAAATTAAATAAAGTTAAAGGAAAAGTAGCAACACAACAAAGGCAGATGATGTTTTACTTTAGATATCATATCAAGATATCATATGATACCTCACTGCACAGTGCAAACATTTCTGTTATTGTTTCATTTATCCTTCATCACATATACATATTTATATGTTAGCAGCTATGTAACGCTGTTGTGAAACATGACTAATTTCATTATTCTGTAGTATTTACTGCTGAGTGGTTTAATCGAAAGAAAAGAGTGATATATCTCAGCCGATCAGATGTTTATTTTTCAATGTAAAATTACAAGCTGCTTAGTTTCCGTAAAGTCTGATCTTAAACTCCTAATCTGATAGAAATTTGAATCCTTAAAGGGACTATACCCGATTTCACGTCCGGCTAGCTTAGTTAGCGATAGCGGCTATTTTATTTTAGCTTTTGTGTGACGCTTTTTCTTGGCTAAGGGGTTTAACTTTCATAATTTGACTCCGGGTCACTAAGGGAACGCTTTTACTGGCTGATCGGAGTTTGGACGTTCCAAAAATTAACCCGGCAGAGAGAGCGCGTCACGCCAATGCTAAAAAAACTAGCCGCTTTTGTAAACTAAAATGCCCTGAACTCGTACATATGCGCAATCAATGAGTCGTTAATTGTAATGAAATTA
>JAVQJG010020657.1:0-10567 GCA_036024015.1 Craterocephalus amniculus | reverse complement strand
AGCAAAAGTTGTAAACATTTAGGACCTAATAAGACCTGACACTCCAGTTTAAGTCAGAGGAATTACTCCGCTGTTTGATAATTGTAAGTTATCTTATCTTATCAGTTTTTATTTTCAATCAACCTACCATCTTCATATGTAGAAAACCCAGGCAAGGAGGCGGCACTTTGTCTGCCTCTTTTCTTGACTGTCCAGTAGCTGGAAAGTCGAACGTATACCGTCACATCCAGTTCCATTTTTACCCAAATCATTTTACTGTTGTAGTTTCCTTCTTCACTCCTTTGCTTGAGGTGTGTAGTTTGTAAATGTGTTATTTTGTTCTCAAAAATTTCAACTTTTAAACCGCATTTAAAAAAACCAAATGATAAATAAGTATGAAAATCAAGCTGTTACATGTAACCTTGCTAACTTTAGCTGCCATCCTGTTAGCAGCAGTGCAGTGAAAAATAAGTAAATAAACACCCCACGTATAACATCAGAGTTCTCTGGGGAGGAAAATTAGGAGAAAAAGTTGAATTTTCCGGTAAAAAGGGAAACCGGCGCACTTCGAAAAGCTCATCACAGATCCTACCGTCTGTAATTAATGATTTCACTAAAAATAAAACAACATTAGCCCCCCGCCTCGCACCCCTCGCCAGGCAGCAGCTGGGCAGCAAGGACTCTGTGACTTGGCTGTTATCTTGGCACGGCTGCCAGATCGATGCGGTGCGCTGCTCGCTCTGTTTGGCACCGCCGTCACATTTAATGGCCACAGATGAAGACCCGCCCTCCCTGCCTCCACCAACACTCGCATACACACACATACACACACACACACTCCCATACTGGGAGCTGAAGGACTCCCCTCATTTACAGAGCAGACCTCTCTCAGCTCTCCTGCCTCTCCTTCGGAGGACGACTGGCCGTCCACAGGAGCTGACTCCGGCAGATGAATTATGGAGATCAACCTGTGTGTGTGCTTGGTAATTAAATCTAACGCCCTGACCGTGGCTTTCCAGTCCTGAACCTTCTGTCCAGGCTGTGCTCCGCATTACCTCTGATGCACCAGTCACCTGCCTGGGCATGCTGTTTTCATTGTGTTGCAGCTGCAGAGCCCCCAGATGTGGATCGTAAACCTACTTACCTGCTAGCGTAAAGGCATCTGCTGAGTCTTAAATCCCTGTTCACAGTCACTGACACAGTGCGGCATGCAGACACCGTCTGATCATGTTTGATCCATGCAGGGTGGCACGTTTTCCTTCCTCTTTTATCAAGTTCGTGTCAGGAAAAATGCACAAATTCTTTACATATTTTCCACCTTTTAAAAAATAGTGAAATTATTTCTTTTGCTTTGCTTAATCAAGAAAAAAAAGAAAAAGCACATGCTTGATCTTGTTTGGCTGTATCTGGAGCAGCAGTGAATTTCATCATCTCACATGAGTGCTGTTAAGGAAGCACAGCGGCTGAGCTTTGAGGCATTAATTAAATGAGTCCCCCCTGCTTGTTAAGCCCCCCTTCAAGCAGGGCTTTTAGGTGACTGTGCTGCTGTGTTATCTCTCCGTCTCGTCAGGCAACCCGCTGCTTCTCAACTCCTCCATGCAACCTGACTTAACAGTGGGACGGACGTACAGCACCCCCCTCTGCTTCCACGACAGCGCAGACAAAGAGCTCTTTGACCCCCTGCCCGACATCAAGGTGAAAGTTCAGAGCTCCTTCATGGTTTCCCTGGGTGTGGCAGAGCGTGCCGAGTTCCACGCCAAAGCTCCGGCTGAGACCTTCCCACGAGACGTGAGCCGCGACTACTGCAGCACGATGGACAGGCGCAAGAAGGGCCTGCTCACGCTCAATGGACCCATCAGTGCCGGCAAAGAGCAGCTGAGGACCGGCGGTGTGTTCGGGCATCCTGGAGGGCGGCTGGTGGTGCCAAACACAGGTGAGCTTGACTGGGAGCAGATGAAAGCACAGACTGAGTGTGTTAGCTGGAAAGAACACTGTGTCAGTCTTACTTTGTGTCAGTAATCAAAAGCAACATCCTCCGCTGTTCACTCTGTTTCCATGATGACAGGCTGCAGTAACTTCTCATTACAGGAGCTATCATGAGCCTGACTCGCTTATTAGGTGCAGCCTTCACACAGAGGCATCCTGCTAAAGGTTTTTTTTTTTTGTTGTTGTTTTTTTTGCTTTTGCTTGTTGTAGTCCTAAACTCTCTGCTGGGTGAGCATCATGAAAGCACAGTTTGCCTTTGTTGTATTTCGTGGGCAACACACAGACAGAATGAAAACTGCTGCTCTTAGCTGATTCATTGCAAATTAATCCCAAAGTTTGTTTAATCCTGCAACCCCAGTTCCAAAAAAGTTTGGATATTTTGTAAAATGTCAGTAAAAGCAGAATGCAATGACAACTGAAAAGGAGAAGAGTCCTGGTGCTGAGCTAGCCTGCCTGCAGTGCAAACCTTTCCCCAGTAAAAAACATTTGGAGCATCATGAAACCAAAAAATCCTGCAATAAAGTCCAAGGCTGTAGAGCAGCTAGAATGCAGCACCAGACCAGAATGGGACAACATTCCTGTCCTAAAACTCCAGAAACTGGTCTCACTTCCCAGATGAGAGGATGAAGAAACAGCTTCACTGTTGTCACTGATGCAGGTGACTCATGCAGCTCAACATGTGAAGCTGTTTATTCTCTCTGTTTATTGTCTAACAACAAGAAAGTTGCTCTGTGATGGCAGACACTTTAAACTTGTAGCTGTTCAAACATGTTCAAACCAATAAAAAAATGACATATCACAGGCACAGTGTGTAACTAATTTGGCTTTTAACTTATTCTATCTTAGACATATAACAATCGTGTCCAAATGAAAGTGTTCTCCTAGTGTAGAATGAGTTATTTATAAATAAATAGGTGGTGGTGCATCCTACAGAAGGCTGCCTTGTTACATCACCATCTTTGAATACAGTAGCCTAAACGGGACAAACTTGTTAGCCCTATGCGTTGTAGCAGTGAATCCCTGTGTGTTGTAGGGGGTTGAGGAGGTTATTTACACCAGGATATGAAAGTTTACACCAGCGTAGCTACAGATGAAGATGATTAATGATGTTGGAGGTTGGAGCTTTCTGCTGGACAAATAAGTAAAAGACCCTTATTTATATAACTTATACTATTTTCTGAGCGATGCACCTTTATTGATGGCTAATTCTGCATCCATCTTGCATACCTGTACTGTCCAGTGTACCAGTGAAAAATGGTCTTTTCTCGACTCTTATCTTATCTCTTGCTCTTCTTTGGCCTTCCTTAGTTTCCTTTCTTCCTCTGATAATATCCCCAAAATTTATTTTTTAATAAGCCGGCGTGCGTTAAAATTGGCCGATGTGTTTACGTTCGCTTGCTAACATGAAACACATGCACAAAGTGAAACTCAGCAGGTAGCGTCCTGCGTGTGAAAGTTCTCTAGTGTGGTTTCTCTGCTGCAGGGATCAAGAAATGCATGTAAAAGATGAAACTGTGCCATCAAATGAGTCAGGAAAGCAGAATTTTAAGGTGGAAAAGTTATAAAAGTGGCTCTTTAATTCAATCTAACAGTGAAGTTTATTATGGCGTTGTGTTAGAAACAGGGCAGGATGGTCCAGCAGCTACTCTATACTCCTGTTGGTTCCACTATATGCTCACCACATAAAACTGCAGAGATGCTAATCTGTTAGCCTACAGTGGAAAAGCCGTGTTGCTACGGTTACAGCAATAGAGGGATTTTCCTCTTGCAGCACCGACAGGTCCACTTACCCTGCTTTGACTCCCTCTACCTCTCACCTCATCAGATCATCTCTGAGTCCACAGCTAACAAAAAACGATTTCAAACGATAACATAAGCTATTAGCAGTAGTATGGTAGCATGGAGAACATGCTTTACCTTATCACCGTCAAAAAAGAAACAGATTTAAATTGTTCTGTACTTCATCTCCTTATGGGACACTCCAACTTGTGCATGATGTTTTCACACGTATGACTGTCCACGTCTTCAGTATAATGTGTTTAAACGGTAAGGCGCCAGACAGCGCCGCTTGGTTGTTTGCATTAAATTAGTGCACCGCTAGATGGGAGTATTACACATTGGGGCTTTAAGATTTTACGTGTTGTTTGACAAGAACTTTAAAGCCTCTCAAGAAGTGAGTTTTACAGCTGGTAATTTAGCTCTTAGTATAAATATTATCTTATTGCAGCCCATCAATTTGTTTCCCCAAAGCGCACTTGTGATTTCTATTTTCAAGCTTTTATTTTATAGATTTGTTTTTTTATATTATTATTATTAAGATATTATTATATTATTAATAAGAATATAATAAAAAAGTGATTTATTTCCATTGGTAGCTAGGAAATGGTCGGATTGTCATACATATTATGGAGAGACATGTAATTCATTATGTAGTAACAAATACATTTTCTGAAAAAAAATGTTTTAACATGATAAAGAAGCAGTGGTGTAGCCCTGCCTGTCATTAGATAGAATTTTAATCACATCACACATGATACCTGACTCATTTTAGTTTGAGCAGCACGTACTGTAGGTCTGCCAGGTGGTGGTTTGTTACTCCTCCACAGCCTCACAGGCTTCCCCAGGCCAGCTGGAGGTCACTTTGTCATCACGTCCAAACGACTCAAATAAGCTGATAGAGGGATCTACACAAACTGTAAAAGTCGTCCATGGGGTCAACACTCGGTTAACCGCTCTCACAGCCCTCTTCTATCATAGTTGCGTATGTGGTGGTGACCATAAGCCAGCTATGAGAGGAGAAGTAAAATCAGCCTCCTGTGGTCGTCTTTCAGACCGAGAGTCTGAGTGGAGGAGGCATTTCCTTCAAGTGCAGCACTCACACAGCGTGTCTGCAGGAACTGCTAATCATTAGGTTGAATAGCCAGCAAAAGAACAAACCCCATAGGTTACGAGATCTCTCTGGTCACTTTAGTGATATGCAGCAAAACCAGCTAATTTTACTCACATCTGGACAGCTTTTTTTAAAGATTAAGCAGCAGCTTCACACTACTTACCAACACTTACACAGCCACCTGGATTTACGTTGTTCGCTCTTTGAAATGTTCAATTAAACTTGTTTAATAATCACACTTTAAAAATTCAACAGCATCTTGCTATCAGGTGGTACGTGCTAATTAATATGCACACCTCTCTTTGAACATGTTGAATATAGCTGGAACGACTTCCTACTGAAGAACAAGCTCCTCTGGAAACTCAGGCCAGTAGCCATGATCAAGTGAACATCTTGAATGAACACTTTGCTTTCCAAGGTCTTATTTTGTAGTTTTTTGTAGTTTTTGTTAAATACAAGACCCCTTTATTTTGTACGATTATGGTGACTCTTGTTATATTTTAAAGAACAAACACCAATGTTAACATATGAATTACTTTGAGATGACTGGAGACAGTATGGATATGGCTCAAATACTACAATAGTCAGACTAGAAATGTAAAAATACAAAGTACAACATTTCCATTAGAGCAGAAAACAATCCCTCTGTTTTGTAGATTAGCGACATGTTTCTACCCACTCAGGTTCTGGTCTGTGCGGTAGGACTTTTTAACCGTTCAGACATCAGACTGTGTTTTTCAGCTCCTCACCATCTGTGGTAATGGATTCTTGGATGATTTACTGTTGTTAAGACCATCTTGTTTCTTGACTATCACTGCATAATTTATTACAATAAAATGTGTTATAATGAAAAACATTATTTGATTTACTGAGTTAATTCAGACTTTTAGAATAATTGTACTAAAGTGAAAGTCAGTTGACCAGCACAACTACATAATGGTTTTCAGTCCTTTTATTTCTGCAAGTACACACTGAGAGTGACTCAAACTAACCCAGATGTTGTGCTAAAGATCACAGGTTTCTTCCGAGACTTTAACTTGTAAGTTGTATATTTAAAAAAAAAAACTGGTGCACAGAAGTGAAGTCAGCACCAAAAGAGAAAAAAGCAGACACAATCTGATTCATCGCACTTTGCTGCTGCCTAAGTTGTTTGACGCGTTTTCTGCTTTGTAAATTAGGTAATCTGTAAAAAATCATACTGAAGTTAATCTGTTGTTTAATCAAATAACTAAGTCAAGTTTTATCGTAGTTCAACATGTAAATCTTTTCTCTAAAAGAAAGTAACACAGTCATTAGTGTCAGACATAAAAACAAACACGGAGGATTTATACTCACATCCAATAGACGTGTTCTGCACCCTTTACTGTCATTAAATTAGGTAAAATTGTATGATTGAAATGGAATATAGTCCTTTTTTTTCTTTTTCTTTCCTTTCTTTCTTCTTTCTCTCTTTCTTACTATCTATCACTTTTTTTCCCCGTGTCCTCTTGTCAGGTCCAGCAATATTATGTAAAATACAGTTGTAATCAAGTATTCAAATAAACAAATAAAATAAAATAAATAAATCCAGAATATCAAGCAGGGCCTTATAGTCTGTTTTATTCAAATTGCAATGTTGTAGTAGGCTAATAATGTGTAATCAAATGAAAGTCCCATGTATTGATCCAAGCAGTGTTAGCTGCTGGCAGGAATTACTTCCAGCTGGTTTGGAGTGGAACCAACCAGTTCAGCCTGAGAGTTTTATATTAAAGATTACAGTCCAAGTGGTTAATTTAGGCTAAGTGGGTTTGTAAAGATTCATTTACTGCAAATAAATGTATTCATGCAGAAATAAATGTATAAATACTATATTTGTCCCTCTTTTTAATCATATTTGAATAATAAGTTGCCAGTTTTAGTAATTAAACCAGTTGAGGCATCTTGTTCCTGACAGACATTATGTTATAAATGTTCCCTGTGCCAAGATGCTTCAGCATGTCTCTCCAGCAGCCAACAGCATTGGATGCAGCGTTTAGCTATACGTATATGACTAGTATGATAACAATTATTCTATTCACTCTTGAACTACAAATCTGGCCCATGGCAACTCTGAGGGGACACACAGTACATCCAACTTGGAAACTCATGCCTTCAGTCAGTGTTTCCGTAATCTTTGTATGTCTCCGTAATCTGTGTAAGTCTCTGATCTGATGCTGGCTGCTGCCGCTGCTGCCAGATGGTTGCAAAGGAGATTGAACTTTCCACAACAGACTTATCACAATCACTCCCATTCATATCAACACATTAAACAACCAAAATATCAAATCATAGTTTTCCTCCTGACCTCAATCAGATATTTAGATTAGATTAGATCTTCTTTGTACAAAAACAGACAGGTTTCCACAGAATGTGACCCATACTTCAGTTCAGCATCTCAAACTCCATATTTTTACAACTTCTTTTTAACAATGTTGTTCAATCTGACGTTATCATAGCTGCATACCACACCTTTGGATATTTGTTTTTTCCTTGTTATTATAACAAAGCATATGAAACAAACAACCTTTTAGCTTAAGGGAAACTTTCAGGGTTTCAGATGCTGAATGTTTGGGTCTCATAGGCAGCAGCTTTGTGATGTTGCAGTAACTCTGTCCACTTCTTTTCAAACATTTATCTCCTCAAGTCAAAAAACTCCTTCAGTCGGTTGATGTCTGACCAACTCCAAACAATGTTTCTGCCCAGGAACAGTAAGGCTGCCAAACACTGTGCGATTTACACAAACATTTTCACACACAGAAAAAAACCTGTTCTCCTTCTGGTGTTTTACAGACAACCAAATACTTTCAGTGCAGCTTTGTGCATGGATGTTTTTATTTATTTATCAGTTTGAATCATCTGATCCTTTAAATAACGCAATACTTTGTACACAACAGACGGAAAGTGGTTGTATTTGCATCATTTTTCACCCCGCGGTACCAGTGTATGACACTGTGTTATTGGATGAAAACAGACTATTTAGAATTCACATTTCAGACATGGCTGACTTCTTACAAAATGTACACTTTTCACAGATCCTCTGAAGCCCTTCTTTATCTGTCATCTTCCTCTCTGCTCCTCTGAACCCTTTATTAGGAAAGCAGGGTCTTTATATGCTCTCTGTGCTTCCATGTGAATGCTTTCTCACAGCAGCAGATGAATAGTGTCAGGCACCGGCGGAGGGGCAGCGTTTTTGTGTTGACATGCTACTGCTGCTGTAAAAAAAAGAAGAATACCCCTATTTCTTTGCAGATGTGTATTCACAAGTTTGTTGAATGTTGTTAGTTTGGATAAAAAGAAAAGCTGTTTTAATTCCTCTAAGGGCTTCATTCAGACGTGTTTGCTGCTTTGGGTGTTGATTCATCCATTTACTTTCTCTGGATAATAGTTTTTATTCATCAACATTTTCTTGATGAAAATTATGCAAAGTCCACATGAAATAAGATTCATATTCACGTTTGTTTTACCCCAAAAACAACATTTTTGTTGCCAAAAAAACATTTTTCACTTAAGCTCCAAAGGCTTCCATTGGTGTTTCTTCTCTTTGTCTGGAAGAAAACAACTACTTTGCTCTTTTTATAGTTAACTGGGTTCTAATAATATTAGAAACTTAAGCATGAGCCTACCGGCCATGTTTCTTCCCACTTCATAGAGGTATAAAATTGGATGTTGTCCTGGCTTCAGACATTAGGATTGTAGATGGACATAAAAAGCCAAACACAAAGAGCGGTGCAGCAGGTGTTGTGAATTGGAAGCTATGCTGAAACTCCTCACCACAGCTGGTCCAGGTTCATGTGGACCTCTGCGGCATATCATTCCCCTCCCTGTCTCTCTGACATCTTTATGTCAAGCTGCTATTAGATAAAGGCCACTAGTGCCCAAAAGTACGATACGGTGTAACTTTTTGCCACTGGGGGCGCTAAACCTGTAACTTCCCACAGGCCATATGGCACTGCCACAAATTTAGACAATCTTTCTGGCCTCCTCAGACACTGTTTTCCCCTCATTACTTTGTTCAGCCATGAAAATTAAAGCCTTAAACTAAAGCGCACTAGGTGATGTAATCCTATTGGCTATTATTTGGGTCAGAAATTACACAGTATCCCTCTAAATAAGATTGGAGAAAATATGGCTTAACAACCATTCTGATAACATCATCTTCTGGCATTTAAAATAAATGTACACACAGAAAATCTCTTCCTTCACACACCGTCCTGTGACAACACTAGCGCCCCTCTTCAGTCATGCCAAGTTCCAAATTTAAGACGCACCATAAATGCTTTGGGAGTGAATTGCAAGTAGCTACAAATCTTGAAATCACAAATGACTCAGCAAGATTAATTTTGCATATATGACAAAGCCAGATTTAGAAAATGCAATATCCATGCCTTTTAGGAGCAAAATGTATCGCTGCAACCTGCTAGTAAATATGAATAGGTTTTTAATCCCAAAGCAGAGTTTACGAAAGGAACAAAACAATATAAAATCTGCCCCCTGTGGTCCTTATTTTCACATCTTCAGTAATACAATTCAAAGTAAAGAATTCCCATGAGATTCCAGCAGCTTTACTGTTCATAAAGACAGAATGTAGAGACAAAAGAAACTAAAAAGGGAAGAGAAATGAAGTCAGCAGGGTGGCGCCGAGGCTTAACACTGTTAAAAAACAGATAAAAAGGCTAGTATTTCAAAGATATCAAAGGCTGCCAAGATAGCCTTTTATCAGAACAAGATCCACAGGAGCTACAGCTATGCCAAGTATAAAGGAACACTGCTTTGCACCATGACTGCTTTTTATTGAACAGGTGAACTAATATGTAATTTTTGTATTTCATCTTAAAGCACATCACATGAGCAGTGTTTTGCACGGACTAAAACATGGTTTTATTTATTGTTAGGTCAATTAGATTTATCCTCATTATTATAGGGATGAACCATTGAGAAGCCAAACTGATGTCTGTTTACAGTTTCAAGTAACCCCAACCTGCCACAAATATCCCTGTAACCCCAGCTTGTGCGACATGTTGTAAGCCCTTATTCTGCCCTATGCTGTCAGGCTGCTGGAGATGCTGCCGTTGATACATATGTGTGTGTTTTCCAGGGGTCAGCCTGCTGGTGCCTCACGGAGCCGTGGCCGAAAATATGTCCTGGGAGATGTACATGGTGATCAATCAGGGAGAGGCAAGGTGAGGCTAGAGTTTACCCAAATACCATTTCAAGCATCTGTCTGTCTGTCAGCTGCTCTCTATCTTATCATCCATCTGCTTTGACTCTCTGTCTGAACTCATCCGGCTCTCCTCTGATTATTTACTGTCCTCTTCTGCTTCTACTTTAATTACAGCTGCAGATTTTAGTCAGCAACACCATCACGTCTCGACACTTAGTTTTCTCTCTCACACAGATTCTAAAGTTTAATGCACTCTGTAATTAGTGGCTTAACTAGCCAATAGATTCTAGCACTCTGATCTTTGCCCACAATTGTTTTCTTGTCTGTTGAGTTGAGCTCAACCAGCCTGTTGTATCTTTGTTTTTTGTTTTTTTTGTGTGGACTATACTATAAATAGCATGATGATTCCCAAGCTTTAAACATAAATAACATGATTTATTTTCAATCTAACGGGAGATTGGACCAGTCTGAACATTGCATTGATACAAATTGCACACAAGTCAGTGTATAATACAGTGTTTGTTCCTTGTTAA
>JAVQJG010020647.1:0-20156 GCA_036024015.1 Craterocephalus amniculus | reverse complement strand
AAAAACTTCTATTTCGATACGTCTGAAAAACCACCTCCTGAGAGCGTAAAACTTTTTTTGCGATATTTGGGAGTTTTTTCGAAATAGGGGTGTTTCCATTACAGGATTTCTTTTTCGATATTTTTTTGCACAAATCTAGGGGTAATGGAAACGCACCTATAGATATTGTTGCTTACAGCTGATTTAAGGAGATGCTAGACTGGGATGCACTACCCCTTTAACAACAAGCTGTACTGGTAAATATATGCCAGGAAGACCTGATGGATGCCCCACAGTCTGCAGGGGAGGCTTTGTCTCTCTGTTGATCGACTGTCACTTAAAGCTTCCATTTTACACGACAAGTTACACCTGCATGAAAATGACTAGTCGTCAGCTGTTTTGTACGTTACCCGAAAAACAAAGGCAGCCTGCGCGTACTGCAGCAGCATCAGGAGCTGCTGATTAAAAACATCCATAAGCAATAGGCTGTGATTTGATGCTAATCGCTGCATCCTGTTTTCTTTTGTTGTCCCAACTTTGTGTGAGATCGCAGTAGTGCTTTAACTTGTGCTGTAAATTCTAATGATGATCATCAAATGCTCATGTTTCAGTTTGAGATATTTCTTCATGTTTTCCCAGATAACCTATATAGAAACCAGTGCCAAGGATCCCCCAATGAATGTGGACAAAGCCTTTCATGAACTGGTCCGAGTTATAAGGTAACTTCCAGCTCACCTTTTCTCTGATTTAAAAGCTGAGATTTTTGCACAAAATGGTGCGTGTGTGTGTGTGTGTGTGTGTGTGTGTGTGTGTGTGTGTGTTGGAAGGTAGGTGAATAACTGTTTGCTGTAATGTGTTAAGTAATTTGAAAATAACTTATTGTAAGTTAAAGTTCAGTCAAAGAATATGATATGATGTAAAGTTTTCTTTGCTCCACCTTTTCAGTGGGCATTTAACATTTTCAGAAGCTGGTGGCATTGAGGAAATGTGAGCTATTTCCTGTCCTGGTGTGTAATTTCAGAAGAATTTGGTTTATGTGCATATTTGCTGTGCGGTCATATATTTTAAGTCTCATTCGTCTTTGGAAAAAGAAATGTTGTCGTATCGTTTTAAGGTCTTCTATCCGTACACATACAGAAGAGGGGACCTGTGGCGAGTGCCTCTCATTGAGCATGTGCAGACTGGGGAGGAACAAAGTGAGAGAAGCAGCTGGATGAATCAACACTGCCCTCTTGTGGTTATATTGTAGAAACTCAGCCATTGAAGGAGTGGGGAAAAAAAGTGATACACCATCCATCACTTTTGGAAGTTCAGGCTGAAAATGGTGACGGCTCGAAGTGGAAAACTATGATAATCAGACACAATGAACACAAAGAATGTATCGGTTAAAGTAAATCCTAAGATCTGTTTTCAAACCAGTTTTCATTCGTCAATCTGCGTCCATCCCTGCATTTCAGACCTTCAACACATTGCCAAAATAAACACAGACTGTAAATCTCTTAGTGGTTGAAGGTCCTCCTCACTACTCTTAAAAGGTGTGATACTAAAAATACCAAGTGATGAAGAGTTTAAAGTGTTACTTCATGCTGCTCATGATGCAAACACCTCTTAAAGTGTGCAAAAGCAAGAGTTTGTCTATATTTAGATTTTCAGATTCTCCATATATTGCATATTAGGAGCAGGACAGCAGGCAGATCAGTTGGGTAGCTGCATCCTCCTCTGAGCCATGCCTTTTTGTAATGAAGGAGCTTGGTTTGCGTTTACTTGATGTGGAATAAAATGCACAGATGTTCCTGGAAGATTGTGTACATGAGAGCAGCAAATAATGTGCTGAAATGTCCAGTGCATTTCTGCATTAATGCTCCCACCACAGAGGTGGAACTGATCTTCAGAAAGGACACAGTCATAGAAACGGGTTTTTGAAGTTGTGGTTGGAAACCAGCTGGATTTAACACATTTCCACTGTGTGCTGCAACCAGTGGCCTTTGTGAATTGTGTAGTGATTGACAGTAAAATGTGTCTGTCAGCTGTTGATGAAAGATGCTTCAGTGCTGCTGATATTTGAAGGATTAAAGCTCAGTTTTCCATCTTAAGCTTGCATTTTACCATGAAGCCGTTGAACTCGATTTCCTAAAGAAATCTGAATACATTAGGATTTCCTGAATAAATAAGTAGCACTTCAAAGTACTTATACAAAGTGAATATTAGTTTACTGTCATTGTTTTGGAATTTTTATCAGGCCTTTTAAATGCAAAATGATTGCAAAATTAACAGATGAAACATTAAACATCATTTTTATAATGTCTGCATTAGAGTTAACGTAAATGTGGGGGTCACTGCATGAAAAGTGCTGTATGTGTGTGAAAGCAAATATTTAATGTAATTACATAATTACAGTCCATTTATCATTGCGTTTCCCATTTTACCGTTTTGCGTTGGATAATGGTTCTTGACTGTCACACTGGCCCCACTGAAGGTTTTTCTCTTCCACTGCTTGCAGACAACAGATTCCAGAGCGAAACCAGAAGAAGAAAAAGAAGATGAAATGGAGAGCGGAGCGTTCCACAGGTTCTCACAGGTTCCACTGCGCCATCTTGTGACCTCCTTTGTCCTCCTCACTCTTTTATCACACACACTTTCAGACCAACATGCACATAAACATACCTTTTTGGATGTCAGGGAACTCCCCAGCAGTGCTGAAACTGCTGGAGCACAAACAGGAGAGTGAGGGTCTCTGAATGGATGGATGCAGAGCGATGAAAGGTAAAAGGAGTCTGGAAGGTGGGGCTAGTGTCCCACCAAGACTTTCAGAATACCGTGGAATGAGCGTTGTGCCCTACCATTGCTTTTTAAAGGTTTTATGTTTTGTTTTTCCACCGCCCTGCAGTCCCTCCCTCTACTCAGCGTCCGACTACTTAGTCATCAAACTGATTCTCAGAACTAAGGGTAGTTTTTTTTTTTTTACTTTCATATTAAATGTGGCACAAGATGATAAACTTTGGGGGAAAATACAGAGATGAGAAAACTTCTCACATCTTGAGAAAGCAAACATAAAGGGAGTAGCAGGCTCAAAGTGGGGCCTTGAGTTTGCCCCACACCACTCTGAGAGGCTTGTTTCTGTGTGTTCCCCCATGCAGCGTAGCATTGTGGGGCATCAGATGAGCAGGCGAGCGGTGGTTGTGCCAGTGGACGTTGACATGTTAAGTGGAGTGAGTACTACGAGTGTAGCATGCTCTTTATGATCATGTGTGGTTTTGAATGTTGGGAAATGGTGATTGAAAGTGGAGGAATGTGTTGAAAATGTGCGGGTCGTGGCCATATTGGAGGTTTGAGTGTTTAAACATTCAAATAACTAATACAAGTAACAGGGTTTCAACCAACACTGATCAGTTAAGGGCCAAGTTTCCGTAAACTTTCAGTCCAGGTTGTTTTCCCACATGAACAGTACGCAGAAGCCACTTTATTTGTGCTTTTAAGTATTTGAGAACAGTTCATGGTTTAAATGACGAGTAATTTCCTGTGTGATCCTTGATCGGGAGATCTGTACTGTATGACCATTTACATTCTTGATGTTTTTCCCTTAACAAATTCACAAACTTATCTTTTATTTTTCTTCTTTTTTTTGTATCTTTTAAAGTGTAATTCAAATATTTGTGATATATAAAGTGTCTAATTATTATAGGTGACAATGTAGACAAAATTCACTGCTGTTCAAAAAGAATCTTTTGGAAATGAATAAACTAGAATAGATAAAGGGATGACGAGCTCCACGCTTCTGAGCCGAAACCGGCTGGAGAAGATGATTTGCACTGGCCACTAACCAAAATAATGTGATGTCACTTTATTTTCAATCAAGGGGCTTTTCTGACTCCATCACTGATTTCAGGACTATCTTATAAGATGCATCCTGCTCAGTAAAGGACAGTTATGATACTGTCGCCCTGGGAAAACTCATGAGTGTTAAAGGCCGCCTGCAGCAGGTGGCCTGATGCTCCTTGGGCTTGAAGCCATGTTATTTGTAGGAGAAGCCTCACAGCGGAAGCAACAACGCATCGTGTCCGTGTTTTGTTGTGGTGAGGTGGATGGGAATGTACAATTTAACAACCTATGAAATGGCTTGTACTGTTAACGGACTAAAGTTTTCGGTGGACAACTTTCTTTCCTGGACGTGTCACCGACTCCTGAAGGAATACATTTTTGCACTTCTAATACAATTTCTGACTTTCCTATTGGCACGTTGCTTTCTTTTCAAATGTGTAAGTGAGCTGAAAGGCACAGGGAAAAATGATTTGAATGTAAATCTAATAAAAGCAAAGGTCTATTTGGGAGTTGTAGCGAAGTATGACTGTGTATGCCTGTTGCTCTGGAGATGATTGTAACACATGAAATAATTTGGGATTTGATCATTAAAGTCTTAGAAGATAAGTTGCATATAAGCCTGTTTTTGAATGACAAGGGCTGCGCATGAAACGTTTTATTCAACAGCTGGGATAGAAATTCACCGGCGGCTGGAAGCAAAGCCTCGGCAGAGAAACTGAACACGGATTGTTGGCCAACGAAGCAACAGACCGGGGGAGAGAAAAACAAGAAAAAAATTACATGCATTTAATGAAAATGTTGCATCATGTGTGAATGATACCATTTCTGTGTTATTGATGATTTTTTGCAGTGTTTTTCTTTTGGGGGGGGGGATTAAACTGAATAATTTATTACTGTCCATGTTACCTCAGTGTGTTTCAAGACCTAAAAAACAACATATAAAGTGATTTTTATATATTCCAATTATTTGACCCTGGATTATGTGAGCCAAATTAAACTCTTTGGAGTTTTTGTTTCCTTCTTTATTTCTTTCTTTTTTCTGAAGTCATGTAAGTGATTCAAGTTGTGCACATCTTGAAGTTTTGTCAGTGGGGGCCGTGTAAACCTTGACAGAAAAACCTGGGTTTTTCAGACCAGTTGTATACTGTGTTTTGGCAGGTCTGTTGTGTTCTAACTGGCTGTGTCAGACTGAGGAGCTAGATGAGGCACAAACTGCGGCCTTTTTAATCTAGCCTCAGGGGTCGATGAGATTTCAATAAAATAAGTTATTGTGACTTTACACATTTCGGCTGCTTCACTTTGTCTGCTCGCTTCAGGATTCTCTTTGCTCTCTGACTTGCCATCAAAGCCGTGTTCTACATCCACTGTGAACATGTGTTTGCAGAGCCAACCTGCTGGGTCAGCAGAAACTCCCCTCATTAATCTTCCCAGCCATCAGGGGTCCATCGAGTTTAGCTCTGCAAGAATGCTGAAAGCTCCATTTTTGCCTCATTGATTTCATGGCCTGAGGGAGGCAGGGCCGGGCAGCTCGCAGAACAGCTACTGCAGCTCTGTAATTGATTTACTTTATGTTCCTGTTGGACAGAGAGATGGTTAAGCAGGGGTGTTTCACATTAGCTGGATGGGGATTAGGTTTAATAAGGAGGAATAGATCATTTCTGCTTTTGTGGTGAATTAAGAGAATCCTCCTGATATTTGATGCTGAGATAATCATTTAACCTGTCTACGAACATCTGATTAGGATAGCTGCCGTCATGTTATATCTGAGGAAATTGGAAGGAAATGTAAACGTTGTTTATTTGGACATAACTAAATGTACAACTTCTGACAAAACCTTAAACCATAAATACAAGCGGTGTGTGCTAAACACCTTTTACTGGTTTACAACTTAAAATGGGCTTTGATAACTGATCATCAGCAGGTGTTAGCATCTCTTTAAAAGCAGATAAAAGCAGCATTCAGATGGTGATGGGGAAGCAAAGCTTCTAAACCACTGCAACTAATATCAAGTAATTGTCTTGAAATGGTTGAGTGTTATGAAGCGTTTGACACAATTAATTACGGCTGACTCCCAACGTGGCATGTGTGTGGAACAATAAAGGGCAATGTGCCATGAAAGAATACCGCCGTGTTATAACGGTAGAGACTGTGTGCATGTCTAACCTGACTGCTTGTCCTTTCAGAGATCTTATTAATATACTTTTTATCGCGTGACTGTACCAGCATTAATACTGAGTTTGATTAGAACTACAAAATATTTTTGAAAAATCTTGAAAAACTAAATAAGGAAATGCTTGTGCATCCAAAGATTCAAGATTCACTTTACTGTCTCTCAAAGAGAGAAATTTGTACTGGGTTGTTCACCCATGCTGCGGCCACATCACAAATTCACAGTATAAAATAAAATTAAAAAAAACATCCTAAAATATATACATAAACATACATACATAAAAAGTGCCCATGCAGTACCGCAAAAAAAGTCAACGATTCGGGAAAAGCATATCACCAGTCCAGTCTGTGCAGGAGACCTCGTCGGTTCAGGTCTTATCTAGTCTTATTTACTAGTTTAACAGCCATGGGAACAAATGAGTCTTTAAGTCGGTTGAGTCTGCAGTGAGAAACTCTAAATCTTCTACCAGATGGAAGCAGCTCAAACTCACTGTGTAGGACATGCGATGGATCACAGATTATCATCTTATGGGCTGGTTGCAAAGGGGATAATTCATAGATCTTCTGGGTGGAGCCGAGCTCTCTGACACCCATAATTTTTCAGCAGCCTGGCCTAACCTTGTTAGTTTGTTTTTTAATTGCACTGATAGGGTACCGAACCAAGCTGTAATACTGTACCTGACTAAACTTTCTAAGACTGCTGTATTAAAAATTTGCATGAATTTGTGATCAACACCATGAACTCTCAGACGACACAAGAAATGCAACCGTTGATGTAATCTGCTGCAGATACTGTTGACATGTGTGCTCCAGGTGAGTGCATTGTCAATCAAGACACCAAGGTATTTGAAAGACTGCACCTGAGCAATGGCGTGGCTGTGGATGACCACACCTGTGATCACCCACCTCTCAAGGGTCAAACACCATTTCCTTAGTCCTGTCCACATTTAATACCAGATGGTTTTCATCACACCGGTCAACAAATCTTTGAGTTTCCATAAAGTATTCAGATGCATCACAATTCTTTTTCAGCAGTGCCAAAATTGCTGAGTCATCTGAGAGCTTAATTATGTGATTATTTGGATAAAGAGTTCTGCATGAATGAGCTCACTGCACCTGTACTCAGAGTTCAATATGTCAGATAAGGTTTCATTAACTCTAACCTGCTGTCTGCGGTTGGTTAAAAACTAAAAATACCATTGCATAATAGAAGAATGAACTTTAAAATAGTTTAATCTACTAATTAAAAGATTAGTACAAGATGATAATGAAGATGATGAAGTTTGTTAAGACTTTTGTATTTATTTATTTTTTATTAAAACGATATAATTGAAACTGGATTGGTCTGTTTCTCTTTTTTGTAATTACCTCTCCAGCTTTGTAGAAGACCCCCTTGCTTTGTGAACTTCAGACTTTCTGGACAGAAAATGTCGGTGTTGTCACGGACCCAATGTAGAAAATAAATTAGGTCAAGAAGATGGATGGGTTGCAGGGAAAAGCCCCTTCTAACAAGAACATGGCAACAGTTTGTAACGCTGCATCCGACTTTTGAAACGAAGTTCTTTGGATATTCATTATGCACCGAAGTTAGGGATGTTTGGCTTTGGATTGATATCAGAATGTTTGCAAATACACTAACACTTTGAGTGAACTTCAATTTTTGACCCTCTCTAAACTTCTGAACTGTGGTAGACTGGCGACAAGGTGTAGCCAGCTAATTGCTACGATAACCTCCAGCCCCCTTTTTATCCTGAATTATCTACATTATTCACTCATTCTCTGTACAGATTGAGTGAATGAGCTTGTGAATGCACATGTGCAGTAGTTATTGTATAATGTAATGTTCTGTAACAAGGGAATTACATAAAATCCATTAATCAATCATTAAATGTTCTGGCAGCCCCAGTCATTGAGGGCCTGTATCCTGCAGATGTAAGGAGTTTCCCTGCTGCAACACACCCGACTCAGATCAGCTGGTAATTAGCAGAATGCACAAATCGGCTAAATAAACCTACAGTTGGTAATCCTGTTTAGAAACACTTTTTGTTATTCTTGGTGAAATGGTCCTTTAATCCTGGGAGTAGTGTTGACCTGCAGGAATCAGTCCCTGCCATTTGGTCTGAATAGGGGGGAGTGGGCGGGGCTAAGAGGAAGTGCCACCTTAACATCCTGCTAGTTCTCCAACATTACCAACTCTAGCTTTTAGTCCGACTCAGTCAGGTGTGTTGAAGCATGGAACCTCCTAATACCTGCAAGATGCCGGCCCTGGAGGACCGGAGGTGCCTTTCCCAATCAGGTTCAATGACAGCTCAGATTTAAACCAGCGGTGGGGAAAGACGGTCCTTGATGGCCGCAGTCCTGCAGGTTTTAGCTGTTTGTCTTCTCCAACACCCCTGATTCAAATGAAATGGATCTGACAGCTCATCCAGTTTATTTTATTGTGTTGTGTTGAACATAATTTAGAAAGGTTTTTTCTGCTAGATCTGCTACAAGCTGTTGAATTTACACACACGGCTTTTATGTTTTGACTTAGTTATTTTTTCTAAGAAAATGACTCACTGTTATGTATTATTTGCTGCTTATCTGAAGTTGTACCTGGAAAAATGTACAGATAACCACATGTCTACATGTGGTTATCTGTAGAATAGAGATATGACTCATTACAGTGCAGTTTGTAGGTCTGACCACCGGGGGTCAGCCTTTACCGACTTTTCATCCTCGAGCTTAAAAACCTCACCAGTCACAGGCATTCATTTAAAACACATCCACAGTAGGTATGCCAAAGATTATTCCGAGGACTCAAAACAGAAATTTGAATGTCTGCAGAGCATTTTCCTGTTAAAGGAAATGACAAAACACAAGTTTGCATGAGAAAACACACAGCTCATTTAAATGGAAATAGGCAGAGTGGAAGAGGGGCTGTCCACAATTAACAGGCGTAACATGCTGAATGCGTTTAGACGAGACATACAGCTCTTATCTATGGAGAAACAGATGAATGCTTTTGTTCCTGATCTGACTTGTCATGCATCACTACAGATCGCAGTATTGTAGAGAAATCTGTGTGTCTTGCCAGGTTAGAGGTGTGTGCTCCTCCTGTCTTTTAAAAGACACCTACATTTTGTTTTCAGTGTATTCATGTTGATTGATATTGATTTTCTATCCATGGCCACCAGACATATGACCTCCAGATCTCATCCTTTTAACACAACCTGGACCTCCTGAAGACACCGTGGACACATTTTTAGTAGCACAGCTGATTGTACAATCTGCCGCAAGCATCTTGATTCTACTGGACAGCGATCTCATCATTAAGAGGGCAGCTGGTTTTATTTCTCTGACCTTCCTTTTTATGTAGGATTTAGTAAGCATTGATGTGCTGAACATGTGCGTGCAAATCTGACGGAGTGGATTGAAAGCATATAGATGCTAAATCGATCTTTAACATGCATTTGAAATGTTCTGAAAGCAAAGCAAGAAATGAGAAGCGTTGTCTGTTAAGTGAGCAGTTGTGTTAAGATAGAGCTGGTATTGAGTGGAAAGAAAGATTAAACCAGCACATGAGTCAGAAACAAAAAAGGCTGTGGATATTTTAGCATATTTATGATTCCCATTCTGTCACGTTGGACAAAGCATCAGAATTTCAAACGATGCATTAGGCAACAGGTAATTCAGATTCAGATTGTTGCGATTTCCTTGTGAGGCAGATTTATGGATGCCAAATAGTGCCGGAGGGAATGAAGATAAAATAAGAAAAACAGAAGAAAATCAAATGCTGGATTGGAGTAAAGATAAAAACATTAAGGATGAGAACGAAGTACAAGACATAAAAAAGGGACTGAGTAAAAGAGCACGGATCACTTAAAAAGCTATTAGTCATTATCTTATGATTAAGAAGGGATGACTTTTAAAATTCCTGACATAAACCGGATGTTTCTCTGTATTTCTCTTTATATTTGGAGATTCAGGGTGCTGCAGCAATAATGACAGGAAATGAAGGGAAGCTTTAAGTTGTAATACAAAGAGAATGGGCAGAAAGGTAGAGGCATTGAAGGATAAATTTCTTTTTTTTTCTTCAAAAAGCTGGCATTGTTAGAGCTAAGGCTGTTCCTCATCCTCAAACCTGTTTTTTTTATTCTAATGCAGTCAGCATTGCACCAGTGCCTTGTCACGTAAGACTGCAGATTGAGATGCTCAGTGAACTGGTGTGAAATGAGCTGGAATTCAAAACTAGCCTATATTATGTAATAAAAGTGTCAACAGACTGAAGTGGTGCAATGGTGCAAAACATGTGAAGAAAAGTTTGTGCTCGGTTAAAACATCGGGGGTTCATCAGGAAAACCGTGAACATGGATTCATGTGAAGTGGTACTGCCAGACTGGACTGGCTACCATCCCGCTGCCATTTACACAGCAATGTGAGCAGGACTTACTGCATGTAACCTATAAAACTTCCAGTTTGCACTGATGACCCAGATGTGCACCTAAATCTATGTTTAAGTCGGACTCCCTTCCAAATGTGCATCCAAATAATTTCTGTCACCTTTCACACTTTTGTTATTCTTAGGTACTTCAATTAGCAAATAAGCATGCAAATGTGCAGAAGAAATCACAAATTATGACTGGAAAAAGCACCAGAACTTAAAATTACTCACACGATGATCATGAAGTAGGTTATAACACATGTAGTCATCAGCATCAACATTCCTGTTCTTAGCTGACAGGAGGGACACCCGGTGTGGTCTTCTGCTGCTGGAGCCCATCTGCTTCAAAGTCGGATGTGTTGTGTGTTCAGAGATGCTGTTCTGTATAGTTTTGTTGGAATCAGTAACTCCTTTCTATCATCTCCAACCAGTCTGTTAATTCTCCTCTGACCTCTGACATCAACCAGACTTTCTGGCCAAGCTGCTGCTCTCTGGATATTTTTGTGAGTGTGAAAATCCCAGTAGATGAGCAGTTTCTTAGATCCTCTCTCATTTCCATTCTCCTACTCCGTTTTAACTTCGTTATGTTGTCTCGACCATGTCGTCCATCCACCAACTTTATATAGGCATTTCATCCATTACAGAGTTGCTGGGAGGGCTGGAGCCTATCCCAGCAGCTACTAGGCGAGACGCAGGGGACACCCTGGACAAATCACCTGACCAACACCTGACCAACACAGAGAGACAAACAGTCACTCATGCTTGCATTCACTCCTAAAGAGGCCAGTTAACCCAGCAAGCATGTTTTTGGCCCACAGGAGGAACCAGAGTACCCAGAGATAACCCCGGTATACACAGAACATAGAACACAGAACACAGAAAGCTGCAATATGATTGGCTGATTGGCTGATTGGTTGTTGGCGTTAACAAACAGTTGAACCTGATAAAGTGGTCGGTCAGAGCACATCCTGTTTTACTTTTATCTCTATATGTGTTGGATACGGCGGAACGTTGTGTATGCCGTGGTTGGTTCCCCCACGGGCATGTATGAGCGAGGGATCACGTGTGTTACCAAAAAAAAAAGAGTTATAACCTGGAACGAGGTGTCATCTGTGTCTCCCCATAACATCGAACTAGTAACAGCTAACACAACAATATGATAGGCTAAAGAAATGACAAGCAGCATGTAGTCTTAGGACCAGTTCATCCATCTGTGTTATTTTCTTCAGAGCAGAGACACTGATGACTGTAAATTACCCAGAGGATTAGTTCTTTTATTGTGAAGGTCCTTTAGCCTCTTCCTGGACTTTTATTGTGTTAACCGGTGAAAATACAGCTACAGAGTATTGAGGAGCTGAGGCCCGTTCCAGGAAGCAGCTTATGTTGAAACAAAATTAGTGTTTTAAACTTGAGTTGTGGGAAACTTTTGGTTTCATCCTGTCTTATCCTGAGTCTGTTACCATGGTAACTGACTCCATGAAGTGAATCTGGTTGCTGGCTGTTCACTGTGCAGAAACCCTTAGTTTCTACCGGTCTCCTCACACCTAAAGCAGCTGTCAGACATGTCGTCCGTACTAACGTTTCCTAAGATTCAGACACTGAATTAAAGCACAATGACTTACTTCAGGGTGCTTTTTCAGAGCTCGAACAGATGTGTTATCATTTCTTGATCAATACAGTGCTGTCAAACAGTCACTCGAACTCTCTGTTGAGATATCCAACATGACACAGCGGGTGTATGAGATGACGTCACAAGATTTGTACTTTGCACTATGACACTTTTCACAGTATTCTTCCTTCAGTGTGCTGGTCTCAGCAGATGGTGTTTCCTCTCCATCCTCTTCCTCATCTTGTGATGCAGATTAGTCTTCATCTAAATCACATTACAGCATTTATTGGGGTTTTAAATCACTAAATGTAGAAATGGCTATTGAATATTTATTTTGTCTATCAATGATAGTGACGCAGACATAAAAACTGCATGACGGTGGTCTAGTACATCCCCAAATGTGTCTTCATACTTCGTTCATAAACTAAAGTTTTCTGTCCACCAATATATGAACCCACATGCTCCAGTTTTACTAAAGTTAAATATCCAGTCAGAGGACCCGTGGATTCCAGCTTCCACAGGGACATGATTTTCTTCTGTGTTGCTTTTCCTGCTGTAGCAGCAGCAGTGTTCCCTCCTTTACAAAATACCTCTTCGTATTGTCCGTATGCATCAATGAGAACCTCTCGCTCCAATCAGGCAAAATAATTAGCTTTTCGTCAGCGGTTGCCATGGTAAATCCAGGTATCTGGGCTCCATTGATGATGGCTTTTTATTGTGGTTCCCAACTCTGGGTGGAGATACTCAGAGTTAATGGAACCAGCTCACAGCTGAAAACTCATTCCTGCCTATTCATAGTTCATTATACCTCCTTTCTGGAACAGGTTCATTGAGCACAAAAGGGTTTTTTAAGAGTGGGATCAAGCTGTTTTTGTATTTCCTTGTCAGTGAAAACGATGCATTTTATTGTAAAATGCTTGGATTTAGTTTTAGAAAACCTATAATTCAGCTGATTTTAGAGGTGATTCTTATAATGTTCTTTATTTCAACATTGTCTTATTTTCATGGCCTGGTAGTTTCCAGGATGTTTCCAAATAAAAACTGTTTAAAGGACTTTATTTTTTAAAAAGGGAAATGAACGAGCACTAATGAAAAATAACACTTTGACACTTTGCTATAACCTGGCTGGGTTTGCTACAGCTTTTCTATATCTGAAACCATGCTTCCTGTGAAATATTACTTTTAAAATGTATTTATCCCTGGGTCTCCCCTGATTGTCTGGAATCTGATGGAGTTGAAACACTGCAAGAATTAAACCAAACCTTTGCATTCTTATCTTTTCTTTTTCTTTATTTAAAATTTTACCTTTAGTATACAAAACACGACAAAAACATCAATTTTCTTAACTTGCCCAAACATATGTTACTTCAGGTTTGGATTTCTGCACTTACGTTTGACGACCCCTCTCTGTGGAACTAGCGCCCAGTTTGGGTGACGAAACCCTCTCTAATGCTGCGTTCAGCCCAAAAGTGGCGAAAGCATGAGGAGCGTCAGGTGTATGTGTAAAGTCTTTGTAAACGTTCATCATGGCGTGGCGATGCAGTCGAGCAGTGCGTTTTGAACGCCTGGAGCAGCGTGTTTTGAGCGTTAGAGAGTCAGCTGCTCTCGACGCGTGTCAACAGCGGCAGACGCTTAAGCTGCAAAATCTGAACTTTCACCGCTTGACGTAGAGCATCAACCAATCAGAGCGACTCAAGGTCCTGGCGTAGTAACGTATTTTCCGACTACACAAATATGAAGTACTGGGGGAAGTCTGTCCTCATCATTTAATAAAAGACAGAGATGGAGGAAACTAATCATGGCCGTCTGTGCCAACCGATCATTTATGACCGTGACAGGAACAAAAAGGACCGTGTGGAGCAAATAAATAAAGCCGAGCATTACATCCGCCATTGTAGAGAGACAGAAAAAAGGAAAACATCTGAGTCCTGCTGACGCGCTTTAAGACCGTTTTTGTTCCAGAATGTCAAGCTTCTGATTTAGGAGCGTCCAGCGTCCAACTTTGAATGCCAAGAGCATCTCACCGCTTTTGGTCTGAACGCACCATCAATTTTAAATTAGGCTCAAAATGTTCTTTTTTGATGAAACTTATAGAGCTGGCTCGGGTTACCCTTTAATCTTCCCTCCAATCTTTTTTTTGTTTAAGCTGCTAGATGACATCCCATGATGCACTGAGCACTTCCCTCCAATTTCTGGTCCTTATAACATTAATGATTCATTTGTAGCTCTCTCTTTTTCTTTCCCAGCAGGTATCTCTGGCCTTGGATCATAGACCCTGTTGATTTGTCTGTCCTGTCCTATTCAACCTGAACATGTCAGAGCAGACACATCCCTTCCCAGACTGGTTCAGCTGAAAGTTTTCTTCACAGTTAACGCAGAATTTAGCTTTTTGTTAAACCTGGGGCCTGTTTTCATCTTTCCTTTCATAAATGTGAGTGATGGAGAAATGAATTTTCAAGATAGCTCCAGTACTTAGCCGAGCAGCCAGCTAGCACCCTGATACAGTAAGTATCGGGCAACTCGTCCGCCTCTAAGTTCGCCCTAAAAACAGGCATTTTTCCACACTGAAGTGCTCTGATTGTCTCAATAAGTGTCGTCCTAAAAAGGAGAAATGAACGAAAGTATCTGTATTAGTTGGCGATTGTTATGTTTTGGTGTCTGTGTCCAAATCTCACAGAATTATCCCAGGATCGCGCGACAACTCGCATTAAAACACCGGTGGGACATTCCACTACTGACAGCTAAAGATAGCGATCACCTGGTAATACAGATACTTTCGTTCATTTCTCCTCTTAAGTACGCTGTCGGACGCTCGTTGAGACAATCAGAGCACTTCAGTGTGGAAAAAAGCATGTTTTTAGGGCAAACTTAGACGCAGAGCGAGTTGTACGATACTTGTACTACGATGCTAGCTGCCTACTTGGCTAAATACTGGAGCGATCTTGAAGATTCCTTTCTGCATCACTCACACGTATGAAAGCAAAGATGAAAACAGACCCCAGGTAAAAAAAAAAAAAAAGTGAAATTCTCCTTTTAAAAGGGAGTTTTTCTTCTAAGCTGTCACCCACCGCCTTGTGCATGTGTGGGTGATTCATTGCATTTCACTTTTTTGCTTTGCTATGCAAATCATTTTTATGAATTGGTTTATTTTTATGAGTTATTTTCATGACAATTGCTGCAGCAGCTGCTGTAATGAACAGTTACTTGACATCCTCTACATTACACAACACACAGAGTGTGTTCAGTGTGAAGCTTTGTCAAGTCAATGCAAGCCCAAATAGCACAATGATTATTCTGCTATCATGTAATGTTTTCTTCTCATTAATTGACATTGTTTTCTATTTTTTGAAGTAGCAAAAAATAACAACAAAACAGAAATACCTCACTATAATATTGCAATTTCCCCCTGAGATTAATACAATATTTTTCATTTCATTTAATTGAAAACTATTATAAATTGGAACAATGCTGATTAGGGAATGGATTTGTTTTAATTGGATTATAATTACATTCCTTCTCATGAGGCAGATTTAAAGATTGGAAATGGTTCCAGGGTGAAAGAGGATGAAAAGACAAGAAATCGAAGGCTGGGTGAAGAAAGATAAAAACAATGTGCATACCAGAGAAGTGCAGGGATAAAAAATGTTTGATTGAGCAGAAAAGTTAGTTGTTATCTTGCACTTTTTGGAGTTAAAATTCCTGTCATAAACCGGATGTCCTCCCTCTGTCTCTCTGTATGTTTGGACATGAAAGTGCTGCAGTGATGACAGAAAATGAATGGAAACTGAAAAGTAATGCATAATAAGAATGGCAGAAAGGAGGAGAAATTAAAAGAGGATTCCTCCTCATTGGCTTCGCTTGACCCACAGCTTTTTTGTTATCAGCAGGTATTCACAGTTTCGAGTTGTGATGCTTGTTGACCCCTCTTCCCGGTCTTCTTTAACCTCAGTCAGTCAAGGCAGATAACCGCCCTTGCTTAGTCTAGTTCTGGTGGAGGCTTCCAGTGTTTCCCACCACCTCTTGCATGCTCAGGATGAGTGATTGAACCAAGGAAGAAATTCAGTTTGTTCCACTGGACACTGGATTAGACTGAATTAACAGTTTTTATAATATGTATGTATGTATAATATGTTAATGCCACGGGTGGACTGAGACAAAATAATCTGGCATTTCAGTCTAGACTGGCCCACATGCAACCATGTACACCACAAAGGTGAATGTTAACCATACAATCTTAAAAGCACAAAAACCATGCAGGGATTTAGCAAGAATCAGTGAAAGTAGACATGTTAATTCCTTCGAAAAACTAATTTTATTATCAATTCTCCTTTGCAGTGATTAATATTAGAGCAGCATTAATTCTACTTTATGTTTGAGGGAGAAAGAAAATAGAAACAAGACATGACAAATGAAGGATCAGATAAGGCTCCAAGATTATTTAATTCTCAGGTAAAGAAGCAAACAACTGCATCAGTAGCCTGTAACATATTGACATAACTATTGTGGGAGGAAAATGTAGATAAATAGAAATCCTGTACACCAGTATCTACACAGAAACTGCCTGTAAGTATCCAACCATCAGCCCTCAAGCAATAACAAAAAGGCTGATTAAGAAAATCTGAAATCTGCTGACTTATTGTTAATGTTGATGAATGATGGTTAAAAATCTTCTTCTCACTTTAAATAAGATGATTTAGTTCAAGAAGACATAAAAAATAGACATTTGAAAAATGCTGTTTTAACCAGTGAACACAACCAGTTAACTGGCTGTTTTCCAGCTGGAAGCAATGATGTCATCCACTAAGTTTATAAATTAGAGACAAACTAACTTAATAAAGCAGCTGTTTTATTAAAGTTGTATCACTTCACCATAACATAGTAGACATCTAGCCTGTTGGATCAACCTTAATGGGTTAACTAGGTCTCTTTACTGGGAACCTGAGTGTTGCGAAAAGTAATGCAGCTTACCACAGCTTCTACCATGATCATCATCATCATCATCCATAGCAGCTGATGAAGGTGCTGCTGTGACAAACGCATTAATCATCTTTGGACATGTGACAGCATCTTTTTTTTTTTAATTAATCAAAGTTTCTATGTGACTACGTTTCCTCAGTTCTTAGAGGGAGCAGCATTGTCTGGTTTAAAGTATCTGATTGGTTCAGCCAACTTTCTTTTGGCTTAGAGAAAGCAACTACCATCAGAAAATGTATATTTTTGTCTCATGCTTATCACAATTAACTAAACATGAAAGAGACACACCAGTGTTGACCGTTACTTCTATATACTGATTACTATCTATTCTCCTGACAGGAAGAAAAAAGCGAACATTCTAATTTTCTACATTCAGTCAGAAATTTCATCTACAGTATATCCTGTTTTTTGGTTTCACCTGAGCTACTTTGCTTTTTTGTGGTGTTTTGTAGTCTATCCTCTTCTGCATTCAGTTGAGCTGATCGAGTTGGCTAGTTATTCTTCTTCAATGCCAGGTCTTTGAGTCTGATTAAATAATCTTTTTCTTATTCCTAACAAAATTAAATGGCCTATAGTTATTAAAGTACGAGCCATAAGAAAGTCTTGTAAAAGGACCAACACTGCCTCCTTTATTGTCCTCTTTAGCATATAGCATCCTTAATGAACAAACAATTTATCCAGTTGTGTCAGCAGTGATTCGTGTGGACAAATACAAGGAGAGGGAGGTGAGCCTGTAACAACATGTCTTGTCTTTTTTTTGCATTATGCTATTGGACTTCCTGCCACACCTTCTATTTTCTCAAGAGAAATGAATATTGTCAGCCTTGTTTTTGGTGCAGCTTTGTGACAATGTGTTGGAGAGGAAAGGATGCTCTCATTGTGTGTGTAGATGTGGATTTGGTTATGAGCGAGTACTGTGTGACGATGTAGGTGTAGAGTTCTGAATAGGGCCGCTGTAGCTAAGTGGATAGAGCTGTCGCCTTCTAAACCGGAGGTCAGCGGTTTCGATTAAACTCTGCTACATATCAAAGTGTCCTTGGGCAAGCCACTGAACCCTACCTTGCCTCCTGATGTGTGTGAATGTTAGTTAGTAGCACCAAGTATGATCCAATATACAGTAGGTGCTGTATGAATGGGTGAATGAGACATAAAGTGTCAAAGTGCTTTGAGTGGTCACATGACTAGAAAAGCTCTATACAGCCCATTTACCATTTAAGTGGTTGAAATTTTGCCCAAGTGATTTTCCCTATTGTTGACCCAGTGGACTGAAGGCAGAGTCTGGAAAGGCTTTTTGGTGGTGTGAAGCTTTTTGCTACTTATTTTTCTTCCATTAAGAATTTGTTCCACTTGACCATAAATTTACAACTGAACTGAGTTATACTATTTATGTTGTGTTTATTTGTCAGTCTCTGGACATGCACACTGAACGTTATATTAGACACACCTGCAGAAAAGATTTGTCCTCAAACTATGGTCCTCAAGGGCCACAGTTCTGCAGGTTTTACATGCTTCCTCGGCTCCATTCAAATTAAATGGATTCACCGACATGTCAAGTTCTGCACAAAAAAGCACAAATGTGAATGAGGTGTGTTGAAGCAGGGAAATGTAAAACCGGCAGAACAGTAGCCCTCAAAGACCAGAGTTTGAGAGATCCACAATCTGGAAGCCAGCTATGTTGTCTAAATATCATCGTGCTACAGCATAAGCAGTTGCATATTTCACTCTTCTTTGTTCTTTAAAGATTTAATGTGGAACAAAATTAAAGGTCAATAACAAACATTCATTATAACTGAAATATCATCTTAGAATGAGTGTTAATATCTAATAACTCTGTGTTCACATGCACAGTACGTAAATGCTTTATTTGTGCCACAATTTTTCGTACGGTGTCTCTGAATGGACAAATGGACACAATTATGAGGAAGTTACCTGTAATGCAGTCATCGCTGCATCAGGGGCCTCTGGATCCACTTACAGATGAAAACGTGGTTATGGCTGGAAGAATTATGGCCAATGGCTGCCTGGCATTTGAGATCAATTCTATGCTCATCTTCACCTCTAGATGTCAGTAATTCTTGCACATTGCACCTTTTAAATGAACACATTCTTTCCTCACTATTCAGCTCTCTGCTAAAGATACAGACAAAATGCTGTGAAATCTACAAATAATTAAAGAATCAAAGAAATTTTCATGATAGATCAGATGGTATTCATAACTTTGTTTCTTTTTTCTTTCTTTACTTCATTTTTAAGTACGCGGAAATGTTGCTCTTCTTTAACATGCTGGATTTCACAACTTAAAATTCTCTCCTTTTGTATGGTGCTCTCTTTAGCGGGAACAATATTCAGTGTTCACTAATAGAAAAATAATGAATTGATTTTTTTTTTCCCAGCACAAGACTCATTTGCCCTGGGTTACTTTCTATGAAAAGCATTTAAAAAAAGATTATTTCCACAAAAGGGATACCACATTTGCATCTGAGCTGCAACATTGTTATATTCGTACAATATTCCTTTCTTCTCCGACATTGCAGCAAACTTCAGAGGAAGAATCAATTTATTACCATTGAACCAGCGGCTCAGTACAATGAAATGTCTTCCAGTACAACCCATTCAACAATAAACAAACAGTGATGATGAACATTCACAGGATCAGGTAGACTGAGGTAACCAGTGCAGGTCATGGAAATGCATATTAAGATGAGGGCAAAATAAAATAAATAAATAAATAAATCACCCTGTAGGGTCATTTGTAAGTGAATAAAATTACAAATGCCTCGTGAGTTTAATAAGATCTTACATTACTTCTTTATGTCTATTTCCTGGATTTACACAGTAACCCAAAATTGCTCTAAACATCAGATCTAAAAGTTGAAGGAGCTGGCTTTTTTTACTGTGCGTTCACACCAACAGCGACTAAAGCTATAAAATCGCCGGAAGTCATTCACTTTCAATAGGACAGGAGCGACTAAAGCGACTAACCCCGTGTTCACACTGGACAGTGGAAAGATTGTACGCGGGTACAAACTCAATGTTAAGTCAATGTACAGCCACGGAAAAATGCGAGTTTGCTTGGGGCGGCGCGTTTCGAGCGGATTTGCGGCGCGGAGCGCCCCAATCGAGCGGATTTTCCGCGCGAATGAAGCAGATTTTCCGCTGGAATGAAGCGCATTTTCCGTGCGA
>JAVQJG010020636.1:0-19547 GCA_036024015.1 Craterocephalus amniculus | reverse complement strand
TATATATATTGCTACCCAAACAGAACACATTTCAAACCCTTAGAAAGGATATGGAAATGTAAAAAAAAACACGAGACTTGCACCCTTCACTAAAGTGCTGTACTAACTCTACTCCTATGACTCTGCCTTTGTCACATGAAGATGAAGGAGGTTTTATAGTGAAGTATTCACTCTTCTTATCATATACTATCTTTGGGTTCAGTTCATTCTGCATCCTCCCTTTTAGGAGGAGATAACCACTGAATTTTTCTACTGTTTTCCATGTGAATTTACTCTGACACAGCAACACATGTCTTGATTTTGACACTTGGGTATGTCTCAGCTTTCTTTTAGAGAGAAGGAGTATTATGTACAGCCCATAGTTGTGAAGACATATCCATGTACTTTGAGTGTATCATTCATGGCTGGAGGCAGAAAAAAGGCCTGGTTAACAAACGGTTAAACAACACATACTGTATATATGAATATCATGAAGTACAGCTGCGTTCAAGTGTTGCTCGAACTGTATCAGCAGCTGGCTAACTATATCCTAGTAAGTTCTCAGCGGGAGTGGATAAGTGGACAATCAGAACAGAGCCATAGTGACCATGAGACAATCCAGCTGCTCGCTATAAGGCTTTCCACTAATAATTTCCATGATATTTAGCACTGATGTTTGTTGTTTTCAGCAAATGATTCTTCCATATTTTAGTAACCTTTTTAATGTAAAACAACACCAGCAGTAGAAAAGCACAAAGACCCTCTTTTTTTGGTTTACGGTTGTTTTGTGGAGTCCTTGTTTATGTAAAGGAGAGCTGATAATTTTCTCAAAGATGGCACCCGTTTACTCTTAAGAGTTAATCAGTGATTAACGTCTTCCTCTTGTTTCAGCATGTTTGGAAATCTAAAGTGTGGCTACGTGGCCTATTTCTTCGAACTAAGAGGTTGATGGCATGGGTGTTCACAAATTTGTTGAAAAAAAAAAACTTTTAATGCCTCTCACTTCAGTAGATTGCTATTCTACAGTATGCAAAGTGTACAGCATTTCTTTTAAGGGGGATCTCCAGAAGATTGGTTTGGTTTCTTGAGGGAGCAAAACAAGCAACCTTTCAAACCTTAATCCTTTCATCATCTTCATCCCCACCCTGTTTTAGCTCTCCTGGGTATTTTCCACCCATTCCCAGCCTTTTTCCCCCCCCTCCATCTACTCCTGATCCAGTGCTGGGGCTTTTTCCATCATAACTTTTCTACACCTCATCCATGCCGCCCTGCGTAGTCCAGAATCAGTCATTAACTCCAAGCAGAGACCAGCACGTCTTAGCCCAGTTCAAAGCAGCCAGCTGAGGCGCTCTGAATGGATCCACTTGACTCTGACTGTTCTGTCCTTATTTTCTCTTTCCTATGCTCCCTCTCTCCTTCTCGCCTTCCTCTCTGGTATTTATGTGTTGGCAGTTGCCGTGGAGACAGGACACACAAACACTGTGGCGGTAGACAGGAAGTGCTGTGGAACCACAATGGCGTCACTGCGGCTCTGCACTCGCTCTCCTCTCTGAGTCCCAGTCTCGGCTTGCATGCTATTATCCTTAGCAAGCTGTACGGAGACCACACCGCTCTCTCTTTTTTACTCATTTCTCTCAATATTAATAGCATTGCTTTTTCAGCTGTTTCTGCCTCTCTTTTCAACTTTGTACCACATTAGCTGCTTTAGTATTTGGAAAATTGCTGTCTGATTTGCGGTGTCTGGAAATGGCGGGTGTTAAGTTGATGTGTTGAAAGGCTGCTGGCCATGAACTATTCTCAGTGTCCAATCTGCCTGCAAGGCGTTCACTGATGAGAAACGACTCCCCTTCTTCAAAGTGGGACAAAAATGTGTTTGAATACTTTTCATTTGTTGGCTTGTTGTTTAGATGTGTGGCTTCAAAGTTAAACATTATTTGTCGAACAAAAAAACAGACGCATCAGGCTGCTGTGTTATTTAGTTTTGAATATGATAAAGTGGGTCAATAAGTGACAGAGCATGAGGCATATAGCGAGGGCAGAGAATAAAAGGAATGTGTGTGGTCCTATTGCAGACTCTTACATCAGACAGGCATTAGTGTACAGCTCACATCCCTCCTGTTCTCCCTCTGTCTTTTTTACACAACCCATCTCTAAATATACTCCTCTGGAAAAACCCCTTGAGAAGATACCGCCCTCCTCCTCTCAACATGCTAAAAATACCCCCGCCAAGACCACCTTTCCAACCCCTGTGTTCAATCTCCTCATTTGTTGCCCCCCTCACTTGTTCATTTCATGCACTCAACACCAGTTCATTATCTTACATTATCCCCAACTCTCTTGTGGGATGTTTAGCTCCTCAGTAGATTCCCAATTTACCTCCTCGGATCACAAGAAGACTGTTTGCAGCTTCTGCTGACATAGAAACCGACTCCTCCTGCCGTCCGTGCATCCTTCCAGGCAGCTCAGCAGACACGCAACTTACCAGCCAGTTAAACTCCCAGTCAGCCCGATGCATTCATTATGTTGTGGTCTGAGTGGTGAAACCTGGGGAGCAGATGAATTTCCAGGAGACAAAAACAGAGGAAAAAGAGTTGGACTTTCTCAGCATTATGGTGATTTCTGCACAAGATTCTTATTTGTCAGTGAAGACATAGAAATCAAATATCAAAGACAGTTATTACATAACTGGGAAAATATGAGTAACAAAGTTAGCAAAGTCACATAAATGTGGTCATCTGCATGTATATTCAAATTAAATCAATTTAGTAAATAATCGATTAATGGTTGACTAAAACTTAGCTGCAAAAGTAAGTTAATTTGTGTTCGACTGAGTGTTTTGTCCCTTTAATAATACCAGTTAGTGTTGTGTTTAGTTGTGGTGAAAAAAATTGTTTTTAATTGGAATCAAGATTCTTGTTCATAAAGATTCAGAATAGTTTCAAAATTTCCAAGAATTGATTTTTTTAAAAGGCTAAAAATGATTAGCTTGACCTTCAAAGCTGCTGCTAAGTGACAAAGACATTAGCTAAGTTCAACTGTTTTTTTAGGAAAATGATCAGTTTTCTGAGGTAATCAGCACGATTACAAGAATCAGAATCGATTTGAATCGTGAGTTTCTGCAAGATTCACACCCCTAGTTGTATTAGTTGGAAAGCCTAGCTGATTAGCTAAACAGCTAAATGTGTACTGTAGGTAGTACCCTCCGCAAATATGCCCAAATTCCCTCCAATATTCTCCTGTTGGTATTCACTCTTGCCTGAACTAAGTTTTTGTAACCTTGCTATACTTTTTTACTTTTTTTTTCAATTTTGCACCTTTACATTTAACAGTATATTGTATCATCATATCCTTACTGTAAGAGTTAAGCAATACTTCATAAGGAATTACAAAGAGGACATTTCTGCAATGCCATACTGATGTAATATATGAGAATTGGTGGTTTTGCTGAAAGAAGGAAAATCTTCCTTTGAAAAAACTGTTATCTATGGAAGCAAAAATCGCTGAACAACATGTATGTTTTTAATAATTCAAAGATTAGAGAAGTTCCATGTCACAATTCTGTCTTGTCCCCGGCACACAGAGATTTCTTTGAAATATTTTTTAAACTGGAAAGTTGAGATGAAAAAACCCCAAAACAAACAAACACTGGCTCCTCAGCTCATTGTTTTGTTTAGATTTCCATAACATCAAATCAAACAGGACAAAGATGGGATTATAGCGCTCACCAAAACTTCATTCACAAAACTGAACAGGAACAATTAAGTGATGCTGTGGCATTAAAAGAGGAAGGAGAAGCAGAGATGGAAACAATGACTAAAAATGTGTTAAAAATGTAATGCACTCTTGTGGCTATGTTTTTTTGTTTGGATGAGTATATTGACAGACATCATCAGAAATTAACGGCTGACATCATCTACAGTGACACATAGCAGAGCGACTTGCTTCGTCTCATTAATCACTTGTGTGCTAACAGGCGCACACACTCCTCAATTCCCTCACCCTTTACAGTTCTGCACCACATTCCTCCCCCCCTCGTTAGCTTCTCGGCCCCCAGCTTCAGCCTCTAATGCCTTTTTCCAGCTGGCCTGCCCACTTACCGGTCACCTCTGACCCCCCTCGTTCTGGCCATAAAACCTAAAAAAAAAGAGGCTTTTCTACACCTGCTGCTCACCTGCTTAATGGTGACACATACTACAGATAGAAAAACCCGAATTTATGTAAACAAGATTAACAAAAGATGAACGATGTTGTTTCTAACCGGAGCTTTGTTCAGAGATGAATTCGTGTACTTTGGCTCTCAATCCTGAAAACAAACCATAGCCGTTAGAGGACAGGTGATATTTCTGTTGTGTTATCTCTCCTCAGATAAACCTGACAAGTCGGATCGTGGATGGAAGGCTCTGATTGGCCGCTTTGAGGTGAACTTCAGCCATTAGAGGTACAGAAACAATGAAAAGTAGGGGAAAGTTGCAGATTTTGCAAGAGTTTATGTGACCACATGACTCACATGATTTCATTCTGCACATTATATGTATTCAGAATTTCCCTCAGGAGATTTATAAAGTACTTTTATCCAATAGACTTTAAGTACTGCTAAATATGACATTTATATCCTGCCTCAATGCCAAATACTTGACAGCGTATTCAGATTTAAAATGAGCTGAACTGAATTAAAAGGGCAAAAAACGTCTGAATGGAAGTAAGCAGTCAGCTTTGTGAGGAGATGACAGCTCGCAGCATGTCGGCTTTTACGATACTGTAGAACACATGTGCACATGCTTACAGGGAGAATCAGAGGGTCTATGAGACGGTGTGCTTTCTGCCTCTTAGCAAGGGTTAACTGTAGTCAAAACACACATTTTTACTGTGGGGTGAGCCATGGTCTGCGGCTGCATGTAAATCACAGCCTACACAAACATAAACCTGCAGACTCCTTTGTGTAAATACAACCAGTCATCCCCACCATGTAAAGGTCTCCATTGCACTGAAACAGCAGGCAGCGAGCTGTGGGAATGCAGGCCGCTCATAAGCGTCTCAGAGGATGAACACAATCATACACATCTCGTCATTTCCTTAAAGTGAGAGCATGATGTGACTACTTCTGTAGTCTGATGACTCAGTTTGTTAGGTCGTTAACCCAAAAAAGATTTTAAGAACTTCGTACTGGCTGGCAGAAAATGCAGAGTTTTCTCATGCATGCTTGAATGTAAAGGTGTCAGACAATAAATGAGTGGTTTAGCCAGTTAAGCCAAGGTGTGCACACACTGGGTGTGTCTGTGTGTGTTTCCTCTAGCCCCACCCATGTGAGTGCTGCTCTTGGGAGAGGGTATGTGCCCGCGCTCGCGCCCTCTGGCTCTTTGGCTTCCCTTCATTTTGATGAGTTCACTCTTGTTTCCCAGCTCTCAGTCTTTGCTCTGTCGACTTGCCGCTCCTCTTCGTTTTTGTTTCCTTCTTGTTTTCATTCTTGATTTGAGCTAAATATCTAACTTGTTCTCTCTGTGCTTTTTTTTTCTGCCTTCTCGCTCTCCATCTGTCCTTATTTGGCTTCGCTTTGAGAGAGTGTGAGAGCGAGTATGAATGTGACTGGTTGTGTGTTTCCTCCTGACTGTGACTCACTACTTGTCTGACTCACGAGCGCTAACAAAAACACAGTTGCCATGGGGATGATGCACCCCCCCTCCCTGTCAGTCTCTGGTTTCTTACTCTCCTTGCAGGCATCCCAGGCAGCACTGGCACTGTGGAATGGGTGCCACTCTTTAGTGCAATGGTGGCGCTGAGCTTTGTTTGGGATATTGAGGAGGAGCAAAGGACAAAGGAAAGAACGAGAGATGGAAAACAAAATCAAAGTAAGGCCAGACAAACATGGGTGAAAACAGATAAGAGAGAGGAAAAAAAAAACAATGACAACATAAATTGAAGTCCAGAGGGTTTCAGAGGAACATAAAACCAGAGGGTGCAAGACAAGCAATCATCTATCATCAGTAGGAAGTAGAAATGCCTGCATTGGCTGAGACAGGCTAAACAGAAAGTGCCCACCTGTGGCTCTATTCTCTGCTTCTGTTCTCCTGCTTTTACTGCTCTGAAATTGCAGAATGCTTTGAACTGTGTCTGTCCTTTGATGTGCTGGCGTCACTGCTCGGCCTCGCCGTAATCTCCAGGGCGCATGATAATGTGGCCACGTGTGAGTTAGCATTTTGACAAAACTCAGGTAGGGAACTGGATGCATCCACAGCTTCTCGCTAAGGTTTGCCCTACTTCCTGGAAATGACATAATAGCAATGAAGGAACTGAAATATTAGATACTCAGTCTGTGGGCTAATGATTATAGATATATTTAAAAAAGTAATAATTCAAAGTTAAACTAAATAGTGTCTTTCTGATAATGTTTTGTTAACATCTCAAGGAGGTTGTTTATGTGTAACAGGAATGATAAGCAGGATTATTCATTGATGCTATGGCCAAATAGTTCTGCTCTGAGTTTGCAAAAATGCTTCCAGGCTTATTCCAGTCTTAGTCTTCTAGAGAGGAAAGATCAGAAATGCGGCTAGAACACTAAAGGAAGCCACCCTGACTCCTCGTGGGGATGAGTTGTACAGCTAATGAACATGTGCTGCGAGAAACTGATGATGAAATGACAAACTCAGACAGATTCTCTGAATGCTGTAGTGGTGCTAGCATTCAGAGCAACCAGAGCAGTGACAACATGCACCAGCAGAGGATTCATAAAAGAGAAAGTATCAGAGCAGTGAATTACTATTGTAATGTTTGTCTTCCCCTTAAAAAGCAAGCAGTTGGTAGACTGGTCCACCCTGTGTGGATGGTAACTACACAGCTAGCTACCATGTAAGTGTTTACCCAGCAGGCTCTGATCCTCTGCAAGAGACTCTGGAAGCTACCTAATGAACCGAGATGTCTAGTAGTTTTCCTGGGATCCAAGTATGGAGACCCCAGGACTCACACTGGCTCAACTGACTCCCATCTGGCTCAGTTTCTCATCTTGTTGCTCATTGGTTTTGTTCAATAACTCGTTACCACAGCCTTCTTCTGTAGTACGTAGATCTGGTTGGTTCATCATCTCAAGTCTGGAAACTCTGCCAGAAAAAATCATTCAGATGATGTGAATATAGCTACTGTGTAAACAGTATAGAACAAAAAAACGACACACAAGAAAACTTCTGTCAGTTAAATGTTTATGTTGTGACCTTTTGGATGAGGCCTGTTTTCCAGAATGAGACCCACTGGATTTAATGACCCTGAAACCAAAAAGGAAATATTCCTCAAACACTGATTGTCCAACATACTGGTAATAAAAATCTATATGTATACTACATAACACAAAACAGAAATTCTATCACTAAGGTGGACTTTTGCTTTAAAATTTTAACCCTTTAAAGCTCAACCCAAGAAAATTGTGGGGAGAAGTCCAATTTTTCAAATCTAAAGTCTTCATTTGGCCCTTTAACAAAACATGGGGAAAAAATGAACAAAATTTTCTTTGCATATCTACCATTTATTATAGCGTAGTTTCCTGCTCCCTGGTGTCCCTGGTAGGGAGCAGAAGACAAGTATCATATTGTCCACAACAGGGTTTTGAGCAAAGTTTTTACTAAAAAGGGATGCAAAATGTCTCTTAAATGGCATGTATCAAATACGAAACATTTGGCTGTATAGGGTTAAGTGCTTTTTAAAAATGAAAAAATCCAAACCATCACATACGCGGACTGTGTCTCAGCCCGCTTTGTCTATGATCTAGACACACATTGTCTGGATAAAGTAAAACTAAAAACAATCGTCTCATTGCTGACTTTGCAGACACATGAAAGAACAGCCAACTCATCTCCCTCAAACCCACGCACTCCTACATGCACACAGACACACTTCTGACCCCTGTTTAACCTCTGTGTGCCCTGAAAGCTAACAGCAGCTGGTTGGTAGAGAAATTCGGAGAACAGGCTGAAACTGAAACTGTGCGCCAACATAATCCTCAACAAGAGGGGGCTGAGAGGGAAGGAGAGGAAACAGGAGCAAATGGCGGATACTGTAATGAAAAGGCCAAAAAAGGAGGAATGGAGGCCTAAATAAGTCAAAACAAAGTGTTGCAGTCATATGGAGATCAGCACAACAGTGAGAGATGAAGACAAAACAGCAACTGTCACACTTTATTGAAAAATGCAACCTGCAACATACTGTTTGATTTTACTGTATATACATCAGCACAGAGATGGCTTTGCTGTGGGAACAATTCTGCTGCAGACTGATGTTCACATATGAATGAAGGGTGGAAAACTGAGGGTGTGAATAAGTACAAAAACAAAAAAAACTAAAAAGAGACTACACATTACTCTGGTCCACTGACTACGATGCCTTAACAATGCTTGGATTGCTGCATGTATACCTTCTCAACACACAAACTTGTGTGAGCATGTGCATGACAGCTGTTCCTGTGTGCATAATAATCCTCAGTAATCTCCATGGCTCCCACAGTCTCTTTCACAAGATCCTTCAGAGCATCTCTGACCTCACCGTGAGCTTCTCCGACACTCCCTCCACCCCAAAACCTGCCGTAAAAAACTCTGCCCTTGTTTTTACCCGATCCAATACCTAAACCCCTTATGGCCGTTTACCCTCCAATATCCTTTAGCACAAATCCCGGCTTCTGTTTATTGAAAAGAACGGTTCGACGTTATAGTAAGAGCTAACTTTCTTTGGGAATTATGTGAGAATCAATACCTTCTTCCAAGACAGCTTCACCCACTGATGAAACCCATTTATCCATTTTTTTAAAAACATCCCACAAAGCAAGACTATGTTCTTCCTCGACTTACATATTCTGAGAAATTCCCTTAAAATTCCTTCCAGATATTCAGTGATAAAGAGTGAGCTATAGTCTTTAAGATCTTAGCTTTTTCATAGATTTTCTGTAAAAGAGAGACAATACTTAATACTGACTTATTGATAGCAGGCTACTTGGCCAGCAAGGAAATTTTCCTTCCATGTGTTCTCATGCAGTCATAACATACCTTCACTTTTGACAACCTGTGTTCAAATCAAACATTTTACATGGCGACCATACAATGTTTAATCCATCTCCCTCTTAAATCACAGCCTGTTTTATCCTTTCCTCGGCTGCCACTGGGAGTAGACTGAAACGTCAATGTGTTTTGGGTTTTTTGGACATTATGAGTTTGGATCAACTTGTAATTTGTAATATTTAACTTGCAGAAAGCCTCTCTTTTTGTGATGTAGCTACGCCCCCTGCTGTTCACAACACGCCACTAAACCTATCCTTCATACCCTTCGAGACTTTATCTGACTTCCTTTCTTTATGTGCCTGCACTCCTTTAACGTTAGTGGTACCTCCCTTTCCAATCCATGTTGGAAGTAGATTGACTTTTTGTTAGTTTTCTTTTTGAGCAAAGCAGAGGGGATCCGAGACAGTTCAGTTTACATTGATGATGAGTTCACTGTTCAATGGGAAGATGAAAACACATGTAGGACACACAATATGCAAGCATCCTTTGTCAAAAAAAAGGAATGCATTCGATGAAGGGAGGTGATTTTTGACCCTTTTACAGTGATATTCCGCCAGCTCTTCTGACCGATGGTTAAAAACTCCCACAACATCCACAATCATTGACGTCAGTGTCTATAAAACTTCAAAAGGCAGTCCATGTTCACGGGATCGTCTGCATTTATAGCTGTTTATAGTTTTAAATATAAAAATAGCTGTTGTAATGATCCTCTAAATGAGCAGGAGGAATGGGATAATTAGAGTAAAGAAAAACATGAGCAGGAACAGTCATGTCAGAAATTTCTCATTTGGTCGAAGTACGTGATCCTCCGTCCGGCTGTTGAGATTTGAACAAGGTAAACAGAGTTCTGCAAGTGTTATTCAGCACTTTCATTACGTCAAGAGTAGAAAGTTAAATAGTCTTTGAAGTGGCTTCCAAATGTCACATTTATTCCAGTAAAGGATGATTGTCTTCTGTATGCTTATGTCTTGGTTCTCTGAGGCAAACCCGTCCACCCGAGGCAGCAGAGAGCTCCTTCCTTTGGTCTTTGAAATAATTTCGGAGAGCAGTGTCTTAGAAATTACTGAACAGCTCGTATTTCTTCATCCAGTCCATCTGTGGCGCTTTCTTCTTTTCCTTGGCATGGACCTTCATCTTTTCCTCTGCTGCCGTAGCACTCAGTGCCAGGCCCATCACAGCAAAAGGGTCCCGGAGCCGACCGCCTTCGTCATCCGCCAGCTAGATGGGAGGTATGAATGGAAGTAGAAAGACAGGAAGATTAAAGCATTGAGGGTGTGGACTTTCATGTTGAGAACAAGAGAACAAATGCATGAATCCTCATGCCCACCTGCGTGCTGTTTCCCTGGCTGCTGATGTCCGAGTGTGTGGACCTGATAGACTGTGTGGTGGAGCTGCCATTGATCTGAGGGCTGGGCGAACCATTGGATATGGATGGTCCATCATAATCTGTGAAAACAAGCAATTCACATGGAAGGCAGCACAAAATAGCTCATGGCCTATTGTGTATCTTACTAAAGTTATCGTCTTACAGAATTTTTTTCAAGTGTAAAATGAATTAATACTATCAGAAAACAGTCAAGAAGCATGGGAACTTTAGAGAAAAGTGTTTATTTTCTATTAATGATCAATTATTTAGATGATGTATTGAGCAGTCCCACCTTTGACATGGCTGAATGTGGGCACCACTCCCATCCGTTTGAAGTGTTCGTCTGTATCTGGATCCACCACTAACAGCCAGGTCTCATCTCCCCCTTTCTTTATGAAGGCCACTACCTCTGCATGCCGCATGCCCTCGATGTTCACGCCATTCACCTGGAGGGGAAAAGTGAACATTTTGTGAATGGAGTTGTTTTTCTTTCTTAATCAATAAACTGGATGGTACTTGAAAGATGGAAATTTGGTTTCACGTGCCTTTAGGATTCAGAATTCAGTTCAGCAATCCTACCTCTTATCCATAAAGCCTAAAAGAATCAAGGCTCAAATCCATGAACATTTAACCCTGGTATTCCTGTTAAACCTCTAAGTTTAGGTGCTATGAGTCAGACTCAGCAGCTCTGGGTTCTGCTTTTATGTTTTTTGTGCTATATTTATAGCGTTTTTCTTTTTTAATGTTGCTAGAGGGTAAATATACTTGGGAATGCATTGTCTATAAAGTACAAGAGGATGAAGAAAATGTCCAAGCCTTGTTAATAAATATTCACAAGACTGAATTTTAATCCAAGCAAAGTAAAAAAAAATATTTATTTTTTTTGTTTCATGGCAAAGTAGCTGTGTTACGTCGTCCAACCAGTAGGGGGAGTCATGCAACCACACACTACTCTGCTCCACATGCTTTTTTTCTAAGCTCCTGCACCAGTTTATACAAGTTTTACTGAAACTCCTGCATTAGATAACAGATTTTTGCAGAATCACTTGAAAAGACCGTTTTTCCAGCAATGTAAAATGCTTAAAGTCACAAAATGAGGACATCCCCTTCACCTGCTACTTATCTGGTCACAACACAAGTAGATATTGTTTAGTCTCATCTAAAAGCCGCTTTTCAAAAACTGTGTCTAGACCTTGGCTTCTAGGCAGGTAGCATCGCACCACACTGAGTTAGAGTTGGTACACAATAAATTATTGATGGCTCTCCAGGGATCTGACTATAGTGCAGGTTTCAGGTGTCAGTGTGCTGAGAGAGAATTTGTTTAAAATTCACAGCTTATGATAAGATGGAGTTTAGTGACTTAAAAATAAAAAGGGTGGATGTTTAAATTAAAAAAAAGTTTGCTTTTGTCCTCGCTCCCGTAGAACACAGTGAGACAAGTGAAGAAACGAGGCTGTAGGCATACAGGTTTAAAAAAAAAAAACAGACTTTATGAGTTTTTCAAGACGAAAGGAAATGGGAAATGAAGGGGAACAAGAGCGAGGAGGGAAGAGAACACTACAGTAAATGATATGGAGGAATGTCAACAGATGGAAAATGTGAGCTGCTCCTCTCCTCCTCAGTGGATCTGTTTTATCCCATGGACTCATGACAGACAGATCATAAGTCAGCAGGGAACCTGACAGACAGACAGATGAATAAAAGGAGAGCAAACATCTTTGTATGTGGCCAAACAACAGGTGTTGTGTCATGTTTCACAGACTTCATTAACAGCCCAACCCACACAAGGCAATACACTGTTTTCTGCACACTGGGCTAATTAATACATGGTGTAGAAACCATGCAAAAGCTTATTTCTCATGGGACTAGTCCTCAGGGAACGTACTGGTGCCGTGTGTATGGGTGTGTGCCACAGAAGTTCCACCTGAACATAACGTCTTAAATTTGATGTAGTCAAAACAAGTTGTTTTATAAGCATCTGCACATCTGTGAATATGATACATGAAATGTGAGAGTTTGGCTGCTTTTCTTCATGAAGACAGTTTCTTAAAGTTTTGCCTTTGAGACAATTTGGCGAACAGGACGAGCCAGATAACAAATGAGAGGAAGAACAGGGTTTGACAGGCTGTCAGTGAGCTCTCAGTTCAGCTCCTCTGCAAGCAGACTGAATGAATGAATTCATAAGCGGATTTTTAAGAGATGAATTGTAGGAAATGTAATGTTTAGTGCCCAGGACAGCTTATTTTCTTTCGAGTGGAGAGAGTGAGTAAAGGGAACCTTTGAAAATCAGCTATAAAAGAGGTCTTTCAGCATGAACATCACATCTTCTGAAATAATATCAAATAATTAGATTTTTTTAACCACATTCCTGTACCAAATTCCTATTGATTCTTGCCTGAATTAGAAGCATGTTAATTAATGACAGTTTGAAAAATGCTTTATTTATCCCTTGAGGTAAATTGCAGTCTTGAAGTAGGCTTTTTCTTTGTTTTTTAAAATGAGAAATGAAAAATAATTAGCTGACAGATCAAGTCTTATTCTGGAGAGAAGGGACTATTGGCAGCACCTTTATGTCTGGTAGCAATGTACTTGAAGAAGCCTCTCACTGAACACACTCTTATTTTCTCTCTGTGTTATGTAGAGCAGCGGTTCCTAACCCAAAGGGGGTCCGCTAAAGAGCCTGGCCGGTGCTTGAGGCTTTGAACATTCAGAGCTGTTGTGATTAATATCCTCTGCTTCTGATGCTGATGGCTGCGTAGCAGATTGTACTTTTCACAACAGACTTATATAAAATGTGAAACGTCCTGGTGCATACATTGAATGATCTTAGCTCTGTCAGGAAGGTAGCGTCTGTGTTGTATTTCCAGTCTAATTTATTGTCCAGTTGACTGCCCAGGTATCTGTGGACCCTTACTGCGTCCACCTCCTTCTGTTAATCCAGGCTGTAAACGGTGCTTTGTTCATTCTTGTCCTTCCAGAGTTCCATAATCATCTTTTTTATTTTGTGTTTAAAACAAGATGATTGTTTCTGCACCATCTCACAAACTAACTGATCAGTTGTCTGTACACAGCTACTTGTTCATCACTCACACACCCTACAATTGCAGAGTCCTCAGAGTATTTCTGCAGATGACAGAACTCAGTTATAACAATTTCCTGCCACTTCTAGAATATGACAATTACACTAGCACATGGATGCAAAGTGTATTTACAATGTTATGATGATTTGCAATGCTAAAGGGCTAACAAATGCTCATTTGTACAGAAGACCTTATTGTGATGTATGTCCTTTAAGTTTACTTAGCTAAAAGTCTTTACACAGAAACATTTAGCCTACTTTCAAATAACTTTTAATGTTCAAGTTGGTAGACACAGGAAAATATGGCTCAGGGACTTTAAATGGATTTGCAAAGTGAAAAAGGAAATATTTCCCTCTGAAAAGAGTAAAATCCCAAAGTCACACACAAAAAAGTCAAGTTCCTCAAACGTATTCTAAAGCAGAGAGCTTGAGTAAATGTAGCTAGCTGCATTTTAACATAGCTCTTAGCTGAAGGGAGAACAACTGAAACAACATATATAGGTATATGTAATTTGTTTTTAAAGAGTGAGAGAAAATGGGTTATAAGCAGGTATCAAATCACCAAGGCTGTAACGAAGGCTGTTGTGACATAAAGCCTGGGAATACCCTGCTAAACAAGTAGCATCAGTGCAGATTTCATGCTTCGGTTTGTGAGTGGTTCAGAGTATGCTCTGTTGCATACAGCTACGGCAGAGACCGGTGAGGCGTTCACTGGCGTCAGGGCTTTTGCCAGACATCGACAGAAAGCTGAGTTCTCACCATGGCCTTTACAGCACCTGCTGCTGATACACCTCCACAGTAATGGGACATGGGGAGAGAAAAAGACGGCGAGAGACGAACAGAGACGGCTCTGTCATGGTTGTTCCCCTCTCTAACAAGCTGCTGACAGATAATACAAGCGGTGTCTGGGCGCATGGTCAGAGATGACTGTGATTATCATTGTACACACAAACACAGCAACTTATTATTTTGGTTCTCACACCATTTAATAGAGACAAGTTTGTCATACATTAATTGGTAAGAAAAGGTTTTATCATAGTTCTAGCATTACAAGCTAAATATAAAAATTCAACAACTATCCTGACCTCTATTCACAATGCTTGTTTACTTTTTTATTGATGCTTATGGTTCAAATATCTAAAAAAACAACAGCAAATTCCCACAGTGTGTTTCAAGTGTAGCTGTAGTAGGCATGTAACTTTTAGCCATATTTACGGATAACCATGTTATCCAGAAACCATGACTGAAAGTAGTCCAAATAATGAAAATGTTTGAGAAATGACTAACAATGATTAAGCAATGATTACAGTAAGATGTCAGTCAGTTAACTTTTAGCAATGAACTTATCTGCTAATCTGGCGTGTTATCCTATATCCCCCAAATCTACAGTCGTATCTCTGCTTTAATGCTATTGACTGTTTGAACATTTATTGCAAAGAGTTCTCCTTTGTGACTGTGTGAAATAAAAGTTTATTTATTTGCATAGAGAAATTTACTCCATATCGGGGATCTGAAATGCATAGAGTTGATACATAGTGTACGTAATTCCTCTTTTCTGTTGATGCCTTTCAATTATGCATTTAAGGAATTCATTATAAAAACATATGTTCCAATCCATCCTTTGTGTCGTCTATAATCAGGTCCTAACTTAAAGCTCTTAATCAAGATGGGGACTGTTAGGAAAGGTTGACAGTTTTTTATACTTTAGTTGAATTCCCCTCTGTGCTGGAGGCATTTTTAGCAGACAATCAGGTTTGGTTGTGTGGAAGTGAAAAAATTACAAGACCACATCTGTTGAACACTTCACATTGCCTATGAAAGACTCACTTGCATTATGATTAAATACAGAATGTAAAGAGCAGAGAACCTGAAATTACAACATACATTGCAGGTTCTTGTTTTGGTTACTTTAAAAAATGCTTACTTGGTTAAAAACCATGTTTAGTTTATTCGGTCTTAATTTACCCTGACATTATTTTAAAAACTTGCGATGATGTTTTTCTCAATGTACTGAATGTCTCTGAGGAAACATGTCAGGGAGATGGTGGATAATGTCAGACATACTCACTTACTGTCTGGTGTTCCAGTGAAGCCTCAGAGCATCAATATATCCCCTCATGCTATTTGTCACTGAAACATGATTAACATATTACACCTTCTTTGACTATCTAAACTATATATATCTTCTAGCCTCTTAGGACTCTCATTGGAGGAGAGATGGGGGTAACAGTGGCGTGTCTAGAAATTTTATCACAGGGGGGCAAGGCAGGGGCACATCCTCAGAATAGGGTGGCACATGTGAATAAGACCTTTTTTCAGAAAAGAACTTAGATTCTAGGTTATTATGAACTAAAGTAGTCATCTAATGTGAAAACTAAATGTAAAACAAAACTTAGAAAAGTAAATAGCTAATAATTTTTTTAAATGTACTAAAGTTTACTTAGAAAGATGCTTTTAGTCGATTCTGCACCATCATATAGTTCAATGATCATTAAAAACAAATCACAATTTTTATCTTTTGGCCCAGTGTCCTTCATGTCAGGCACAATTAGCTAAATCTGCTCATGGCAGACAGTTCATTCTGTTGTAATATGCTGGCTGGACACGTTTCTGACTCAGGGTACTTCATCAGAACTGTGTCTACATCTAACTGCGAAGTGCTCTGAGATGACACTGTCACGAATTGGCACTGTACAAATAAAGCTGAATTGAAATGCATTATTTTTTCTAAGTTAAACTATTAAAGTCAGCAATTAAGTAAATATTATAATAAATCCTTCTTTAAAATGAAGTACTTATTCTTTTGCCAATAAATCTTACTTAAATGCACCAATAATAGCTTAAAATTGATCTATTAAGTTTGAATATTCTCCTCTGTTTCATTTCACACATCTGTAAGATGGGATATCTTTTATTATCAGCATTTGAATTTTTGAGGTTGTTTTTTGTTTTTGTTGTTTTGGTTTTTTTTTAGATTTTTGGATAGGGCAATAACATCTTCAAATCCTGACATTATTAAGAATCCACTGGTTCTAAATATGTCATGACTGATCATGGAGAAAGTGCTAAATATGGCATTAATGCCTCGCTTCCAGTTCTCTACAGAGCTATATGACATGTGGGTGAGATAATTCAAGCAATTGATTTAGATGTGGTGGAGAAGGGATTCATCTGAAAGTGACTGAACTTTGACACCTCTGATTTAAAACATGTTCATCATGTGCTTCATTCGCTTGTAATTCGATATCTAAGGTTTACTATGTAACAATGAGTTTACACTGAATATTTGATCGTTTATTCTTGGGGTGGCACTTGAGGGACCAATCAAATTTTGGGGGGGGGCCCGGCCCCCCCAGGCCCCCCCTCTAGAAACGCCCCTGACTGAAACTCTCACTGAAGTGCCCAAAATTTTATTAAATATACAGAATAAACATCTGTATTTAACATGCAAAATCAGTTATTTACATCAAAGCCAGATAAATGATTTCAGATCATGTTGCAGCTAAAAACACTTGAGGGTAAAAAAAGGCCAGATTATATTACATTACCTCATTTGTCAGGTAACAAGTCCATTAATTTTATATGAGGGGCCACAGAGACGGGAGCTGCACAAGACAGGAAGGACTTGGCCCGGGTGCTGGAGACAGGACAGAGGATTGTGGGGAGTCCTCTCCTGCTCCTGGATTCAACATAGCACTGCCGGGTGTGATACAGACAGTCATATACTGTAACTGTAACTTTATTTATAATATAATTTAAATCAAGTGCTAACGATATAAAACATTAGAATAAAACCAACTAAATGAAAATGAAACTCATTAAAATACAATAAAATACTAAGAAAATAACAAAATAAAATCATGTAAAAAAAAGTCAGCATGTTAAGCTGTGCTTAAGCCAAAGTAAACAGGTGAGTTTTTAAGGTGAGTTGTTAAGATATGATATGGGGACATTTTCTGGATAATTCCAATGGTAGGACGACTTTGTGTCATGACCTGTCCAGAACGTTTATTGTGCTTCAAGGCAAAACAACGTGTTGCAACATTTCTGCTCTTATGACATTGGGGATTGGGGTGCTAGCTGGTAAATGTCCACTACAGCTCTGAGATAAAAGAGAGGAACGAAATGAATTTGTCCTGTTTGAATGAAAACAGGACAAAGTTCGTTACATTACCGCTGTTCAGAGCAAGTTGGAAGGGAGCTTTAGATGAAAATCAGAAGACATTTTATGACCAATTTCAGTACAAATCCAGGAAATCTGTGACATAAATCATGTAAATCATGCCAGCTTTACATAAATCATGTCTTACTTTAGCTGTTTTTATTGCAGCTCTATTAAACTCTGCTAATGTGTTCTCCTATGAATCATGGAGGTCCTGCGTGTTTCCATGGAGATGAAGGAGCTTTACAGTGAAGTGTACTTTCACCCTTTTCATTAGGAAACAATCCCATTTTCTACACAATATTTTCACAGTGGAATATTGTTGTTGTGGAAAGAAGGAAAAAACTGTATTTAGTGATACAATATGTTTCACAAGGTCAGCACTTTTCTTTGTCTTCCAGAAGCAAAATCCCATCACTAAACTCTGCATGTAGACTGTCAGAAGTGTGTGTCCAAACATCCCTCCTGCAGGCTATCAGACTCCTGCATCACACAACATGCATTTTCCTTTCTTTGATGTTATTCAGCCAGAGATGAAGGAGGAAAGGCTGAGAAGGACCGAGGCAACAGCATATCTGATTGTACTCTGATCTTCAGCCCAAATCAGGAACTGCTCAAGATTTTCCATGTCACCTTTGAACTGTTTGAGGTCTAACTTTATAGGGTGAAAAGAGGCATACTGGTGGCTCCAGGGAAGCACTCACCGCTGTCAGGAGGAAAGCTTCCTTCCATAAGCCTCTGCTGTAGCTGCAGGCCACTGCTTTCTATGATCCCATGAATTCTGAGAGCTTCTGTGATGATCTTTGGGCAGCTGAAAATGTTTCTGACATGCAGAGGCACTTTTGATCTTGGTGGTTAGTTAGGAAACTACACTTTATGCAGAATTTGGTTCAGCAGACTTTTTAAAAACAGGACTGTATCTGATTCACTAATATGACCTCAGTTCCAAATAAGTCAGGTTGTTGTGTAAAGTGTAAATAAAAACATTCCCAGTAGAAGATGAACAACGTATCTGATTTTAAAGGAGCAACAAGCCAAAATTAATAATTTCTAGGTTGAAAGAATTAAAAATGTGCAATGTGAAGCTCTAGATGTGTGATTCCATCTGGAACACAGCATGACGTCACACATCGTCTCTCTGTGTTGATATCGAGCCTCTTGTTTACAAGGGTGGTCTCCTTCCGTGTGCATGTTCGTGCACGTGAAGCTCCACTTCCTTCATGAACTGAGCAAAGGCCCTCCCGCCCTTCACGTACAGCCAGCCGCACCGCGTTGAAAGGAAAAGGCGGAAGTTGGAAGCGTTCATTTAAAAATGACCGGGAACATATTTCACCACCCAAAAAGCCACATTAAACAGCAAACAAACCAGTTAAAGCAGGGGAAAAACGAGGATAACGAAAAATGGCGCTGAGAGAACGAGAGAAGTTACAATTCAACTCTGAGCTCGCTTTCCTTCTCCTGGTCCCCGTTCACTCCCATTATATTGGATGTAAGTGTTAGCGAGTGATCTTAATATCTCCCGAAGGAGTTCAGGTTATAACAAAACTGTCTGGGTGAGGAAATGATTGTATTTCATGCCAGAAAATAGGTCCAGGTTGCAAAATACCGAACTCCTCCTCTAACAAGGAGTATTGAAAAATGTCAAAATCAATTATTCTGCCTGTATTTGGGCCACTGTTGTACCAAAGTATGTCACTAGATGACTCCGATACCGCAAGTTAATTAGCTCAGCAACAGCTGACGGGTCAACAACAACTTGCTAAGTGAGTGTTGGTATAATTAACCCTTAGGATCCTGAGCCTATTTTGGCTGTTTTTCAATACTTTTGATTTTGTCTCCATATAACACATAAAAAAATGTTTAACATGCCCATGCTTGGTATCTTTTTTTTCAACACAACTTAATCTATAAGAAGAGATAGTTATTATT
>JAVQJG010020624.1:0-22640 GCA_036024015.1 Craterocephalus amniculus | reverse complement strand
CGGGTGTTTGGTTCTTAATGTTTAAGGTTATGCATTCAAAACAATACAAACTATACAACTTAAGGATGTTATTTAAATGATCCCGTCAGCTTTACAGCTTTGTAGTAATATTTATGTGTTTCATCATGTACTGCTACTGTAGATGTTTAAGCTTGATCTATTTTTATATCAATTTATTTACTGTTGGGCACTTTAAGCAATTGTCATATATTTGTAGCATCACTAATATTTTCTGTGGCATTTAGCCTGTTTTCAGCTCTGCCATGATGCATTTTCCAGCCGGTCCTAAACGATCTCCCAAACAGTTTTGTTTGGGAGAAAAAATTAAATAAATATAAGTAATAAATCAAAATGCAAAGACTTGAAAATTAGTTCATCCACAACAGATCATTTCAAAAAAGTTTTGGTTTTTTTATCAGCCTGACAGTAAAAATATACTGTATATGTATACTGTATACTGTAGCTTTGGTCTTTAGCCAATTGCTACAAGACGGAGAGCTGATTGAGAGTGGATGGCTATCAAATCAAGTTAGCCATGATGCCATATTCATTTTATATCCTGTTTGACGATTATCCTACTCTTAGGAGGATTTGACCAAAAAAAGAACATTGAAAAGAGAGGAAAAAAACTATTTAAAAAAACATACGCTCTGAGAAATACATGAACTTAAAACAAAATAAGTGAAAATCTTAACTGAATGCACAGTGATGCAGTTGCTGTAAGTAAGCTTGACTTAATCTGAAGAATCCAATTGTTTTTAATTTTAACATTCAAGGATACCGTTTTAGAATAAAATTCACAATCAGGTGACCACTGAGTCAGTGAGCCCAATTATAAAACTATTATATGACTTCAGGTGTGGGCATTAGTAGTGAAACAGTTACTGTCAGATTTCTCTGCTTTCTCTGGCTTGCTCCAAAGACATGCATGTCAAATAATCAACTGTAGGCATAAATACAAGCATTCATGATCACATATGCTGTTGTTGCGACCTGTCCTGTGGTTCCACTTTACCACATTCTGGCGGCTGGGATAGGCGTAAGCCAGATTAAAGTATGTTTATGTACAGGGAAAACGTAAATGGGCTTGTTGACCTACTGAAAGAAAAATTTGATGTACAACATAATGAAAAGTTTGAATACTGTGAATGATTGCTTTTGCAGTTTCTTCAGTTCAGTGTGAAATAACCTTAAACAGAAAGCCCATAAAATATCACAGGAAGAGACAAGCCCAGACTTTGTCATGTAGTTGTTATATGTCAGAAACAAAGACGAGCGAAGCTGTTAATTTCTTGGCATTCCATCCCATGTTTCATCTGGCTCAAAGAGGAAAACAAACTGACTATGCTACATGCTTATTCTAATCTATGCTTGTAAGAGTGGGTGGAGGGTGCTGGAGCTCCAGCCTATCACAGCTGCTAGCAGGCAAGAGGCTCAAATATTAGCATTCCATTAAACAAATTGAACATGTCTGCATAAGCAAAGGAAATGAGAATTTTGAGTGTGATTCAAGATTATTTCATCACAGGACACTACTGCACAGTTTGAGTAAATGCTTGCAAAAACACACATCTGAATTGACTCTCTGGCTCTCCTTCGTTCTTCTTTTTTATTTTACTTTTGCTTCAACAATTGCCGTTTCTGAGATTTTACATTATAAGTTTGTTAACTGAAAATACTGCATGTGCTGTTGTGAAAAAACTGATGTGCTTTTGGAAATTGAGAGCTGTGTTATACTAAGAATCTTTGGCAGAACAATTGTTCAGGTTAAGTTTTCATTTTGATGGAAATACCCAGCATCCATCGACCCACAGACACAGCAGCAGGCCACTTCTCTTTTTACGGACAACCAGAGTGTCTGACATGTGGTGACAGTTCACAGAATGTTCTTGTATTGATGCTTCACTGCTTATAGTCAAACCTGTTACAACAGGGGGCGAGGATTAAGCCCTACTGAAGAAAAAGAGAGTATTTTATTGTCATGAAAACATGTAACTCATGGTCAGCATAAAAAATAAGAAAGTCAGACTTATATTAACAGATGAAGAATTGCACTGCTGAGTCTGACCTTCTGAGCTCTTTTATGATTTCTGACATTCTGCAAAAATAGTTTTACCATACTAAAGAAGGTTCTGTTCTTGTTTCATTTTGTCTGTTTTTATTCCTGGACTGCAGGATATCTCATAAACCTATCATCAGATTTACATGAAGTTTTTAGTTTATTTGTTTACAAAACATTGTGGCAACTTCACTATGTTTTTTCTGTCTTTTTTACATTTATGTAACATACTTTTAAAGTATGTACTTTATTTTTCCTTTTATTCCCTCTAAATACATACATATCTATCTTATCTATCTATCTATCTATCTATCTATCTATCTATCTATCTATCTATCTATCTATCTAAGCTTCAGGTAAATGAAGCATACCACAAGTACTATGCAGATATACAGTACAGTATAGCAAGAAGATAAAGAGCCACAATTTTCACACCAGAATTTTTCAAGTCAGCTTCAAGTCAGCTTCTACTGTCGCCTGGAACACACAAAATGTTATATATTAAACAAATGTGAGTAAATTTGAACAGAGCTTCAAACTAAATCAAAATCCTGTGCCAATATCAACAATGACAGATCACTTAGGCATCCGTTTTACTGCTCTGGAAGTGACCTGCATTACTTCAAAGTATAGCATGCTGTGACCCATTACAGTCCCATTACAAAGCCAAATGTCCATATGTATCGTGTTGGGCTTGCTCCTCATTTAGTCTATGGTATTTGCAGTTTTGACTGTGGGGAACAGAGAAACCGGATTCAGTGTTACTCCAGAAGAATGGGCTCTCTAGGGAGGTATGGTATCTGTTAAAACAGATATTAAGTTTGTTGTTGTAGCTCCAGGAGGGACAGAAGATCTGTTTTCAGATGTAACCATGGGGGTGCTCGGATGGATGTTTATTTGTCTTTCATTGACAGAGCCTATTATCTGTCACCAAAGTTTAAATCTGAAGGAATAACCAGCGGCCCTTTGCCACTGACCATCATAATCCAATAAAACATCACCAGCAGATGTTGTTTTTGTGCCACTGGCTGCTGTTGGTACAAGTACAAACAGTGGTAACATTAAGACAACCAAGCAAACATCCATGTCAAGTGATAACCTGCACTGTAGGTTACACTAAGAAGCATGGGGAGACGGATTGTTTAAGATGATTATCGGAGATCGGATTAGTAAGTATCCATATTCATGCCAATTTGTAAAATATTAATGTTTTTACATTCTACATAAAATTCAAAATAAGTTTGATCACAGGACACAAATAGTTCAAATTAGACTAAATTAAATTTGTCTGAAGCACTGACAGCTCGTGCTGACAGAGTAACCCACAGCAGCAATTCAAAGGAAGGAAAACCAACTGAAAACAAAAGCAGTCTGAGGCTGGAAACTCCTGCCAGAGCCGAACAGAAAAGAAAGGATGGATCAACATCAAAGCATCGGCACAAAGTAATCGTGCTAAAGGAGAAATCAACCTCCTGGCTATGGTAACAAATTAGGCAGTCGCTGGCCTGTGTATTTTTCAAACGAAGCTCCTTTCATGGTCTTAAATTGCAGCATCAGTGTATATTGTTGTATATTGAGTGTTAAAGTGTTGAATCATAGGCCTGAATACAACTGTTGCCACATTAGATGAAAAGGACTACCAAAAAGTATACAAACACATCACTTGAACCTTGAGGCAGATATTGCCTGCATTAGAGAGGATGTTTAAATGTTTAGTCTCAGGAGCCCAAAACCCTTCTGGGGGAATTGGCATCAGGGGACAGCGAAACCTCACCAACCTTTAACCTCTCAGAGAGGCTCTTAAAACATTGAGGGGTACTCATGCATTGTAACAAAAAAGATACACATTCATCTCTAAAGAGAGAATAAGATGATGGGAGACTGAGAGTGGGGAGGGGGGAGGGAAGAGGAAGGGGAGCTAGAGGAACACAGGAAGGTAGAGTGTGGCCTTCAATAAGTGTTAAAGATAATAATGACAAGCTTAAGGGGTTTTAAGGACTGTTGGTGGGTAACAGCAGGACACATGAGAGGTTCTGTCTATCAGGAGCACTTGACTGACAGCAGCTGAGTCAACAACATGCCACGAGAAAACAAGTGTAAGGAATCCTCATCACAGACGACAGAAAATCTTTTTGAGATTTGTTCCCTTTTATGAGTGATCTGTGCTTAGGAGAGGAGCATTAATAGACTGTAGCTGACACTGATATGGTTTCATGTATAATTTTTATCTGTATCAATATACAGTAAGTGTCAGTGTTGAAAGCTTAATGGTGCTGCTAATGTTTTCCACACCAAGAGCATCTTGTATAGATTTGGTTCACAGTAACACAAAAGCACAGTTACCTTTTAAAGACATTCAGTTTTTATTATTATTTTAGAGTCAGAAGCAAATGGAATTTGTGGTGCGATGTGGTGGAAGAGAGATAAAAGTCTGAAAATTATAATAATTCGCAACCTTCACTGTCATCCACTGTCTGGCAAAGTGTTAGATGAGAAGATTGATACCATCTGTTAGTTAAATATAGCTTGCTGGCTGAAGCAATTTAGCTTCATTTTTGCATAAAGACTGGAGTCAGAGGGAAACAGCAACACTGTCAAATTCTGACTGAACAAACCGAGAGTTCACTGTTGACAAAGTTACTTGGTTATATGCTTGATTCTAAGGCATTTTTCTTTCTCATCTGGAAAAACATTCTCATATTTAGTCAATAAAGGCAGCAAATTGTGGTCTAAAAGTGATTTACCTTGGCTATTATGAGACACCCATACTGGAAACTGATTCATCTCTGTATCTGCATTACCAGGACAGGGATATGTAAAAATGTAAGACTTGATCATTTTACTCCCATCTCATCATAACAGCAATAAAGAAGCCTTCTTGCAAAGAAAATGAAAACTTTGTTTTATGAAATGTCAGTTTCTATAAGTTTTAGTCATATTCTTTCTAACTTTGCTATTGTGTGTGCTGTTTGACAAGCAATCATTGTGTTGATTTTTAGAATTTAGTCTAATATATGTGCAGGACAAGATGGAATAGGTTAGTTTTTATCTGTTTTCACACATTGGCCCTGATAAAGCTGTATTTGACCCAATTTATCCCAGATCTAAAGGCACCCTGGCCCAAGTGTCATGATTTATTCCACTTTCTTGGCTTTTATTAACGGAAAGTGTGTTTCTTCAATGAACATCAACGACTTAGTGTAGTAATCCTCTGCACGAGAAAAGGACGTGATCAGCAAAATCTTAATGAAAGCTGGACAACATCATGAACATTGTGCAAACTCTGAAGCAAGGGAACTCCACTGTGCCAAAATTCAGAAAGCTGCTTCAATCTTCTGCTATAAAGGGGAATAGAAGGATGCATTACTTCATTCTGAGCAAGTACACCGAATAAAGAATCATCTGTGTTTAATTTCTTTGAGAAAATGAAAATGAGCAGTTTTATTTCAAATGTTTTTCATCAAACCAACATATAAATTCTGTTAAATTAACTGTGCTTTCACATCAACCATCTGTCAAAGACTTTAAATGCAATTCAAAGTATAAGGACTGATGAGCAGGTGAGACCTCACACAGTTCTGTTGTGAGTAAAACAGATTAAGTAGAAATAATAAATATAGTTTTATTTTCTCTGTAAGCACAGCTTCCTTGAAAGGGTTCCCCATTACCCCCCTGCATAGTTTGCTTATGAAGTATTTGATTAAGTTTTCATTTCAAACAGTTTGGGTATATACTGACCAACGTCCTCTAGAAATGAAGACATGGGAAATAATTAGATTGTGACATTTTATCCCCTACTTAGAGATGCAAGTCTTGATGGTATCAACATTGAGACCAGAAGATAAACAAAACAAAACAAAACAAAAAGATATGTTTTTTTATGGTTTGTTTTTTTGTGCAGAAAAAATCTACACAACTTTTCTTCGTAATGGTTGATATCTTTTGGGAGCACCTTTACATTGTAACTTGTTGTCTCAGTAAAGATTGTTTTTAGATGTCTAATTAAAAATGACCCACAAATGGCACATTAGTGATATACCATGTAACACATCTTTTAGAGTAAATTACAAATACTGTCATGTAAAAATTATCAAAATCATAATAAATTACGGTCAGTTAAAGTTAACTTGGGAGTCTGGGACGATGCAAGCGTGCACGAGAAATTTTTCTTACTGTAAAGTTTTGATTGTCAACTCTCTTCATGCAGAAAACAATTTGGTTGATAAGACATCGAAAGATGTACTGGCATACGTTGAAACAACCTTTTGATTTGGTAGACAAGTGAAAGGTGAAAAGCCATCATTTTAAGCTCAGTCTCAGTCAAATTTTCAACGTCTATTTTTGGACTTAATCATGTCTATTACAGACCGACCAGATTTACTGTAGCCCAAAAAACAACATTCAAATGACGCCTAGTATTTGGTGGATTTCTTTTCATTCTCGGCACTCTTATTTTCAACCACGTGTAATTACATGGACGCATTCAAGTGACAGGACATTTATTGGTAACAGATTTTTTTGAGCATGCTGAATATGAAAGTCAGATTTTTTCAGAAACATTTCCTTTCTCATTGACCTCAAGGTTCCAAATCTACATCAATCTACATTAGTACATTAACTCAGATACAGCTACATGTCCACTTTACAGTATCATGAGTGTTAGTATCAGTGAACAACTGATTCTAACGGATATTTTGCAATTGAATCCCATAAAAAGTGACTGCGAATGTATGACACACATCTAAGTATGTTATTCATACACTGTCTGAAGAGGTTACTGGAAAAGTGGTCAACTGACAATCTGTGTTTACGCATAGCAGATTAATTGCCAGCCTATTCCAAGAATTACTCTGTTTACAGTGTGGAGAGATGTGTTGCGTTCTTCTGATCGTCCCAGAGTGCTGTACAACATGTATCACTGTCCTCAGCTAGGAGTTCCCCTGTCCGCTCTGAGCATACGCCAGGTCATCACAAACATGTGGTGAGATAACAAGACCCCCATTAACCAGGATCATCACTTTCTCTGGAGATACCACAGAGAGAGAGAGAGAGAGAGAGAGAGAGAGGGAGAGAAACTCATTTTTCACAATAGAGAAAAGTCCGGATGCAGGAAACACAACTGTTTGTGTGGAAAAGTTACAATAAGGTGGCATGACCTGAAGAACTTGCTTCCAAACAGACTGCTGACAAATAGGTAGTAGGTTGTGGAACAATGGGGTTTTGCATGAGAGAGTTCAATCATTGCAAAACTATGATTAGAGATATTTAAAAAGAACAAAAAGTATGTAAAAAACAAAATCAATCTCAAAAGGGGTCAAATAAAAATGATTTGTTATACAACAAAAAAGCAGGTCTTGGACTCTTTTTACAGTGAAACAGGAAACGGCCTCATCAGCCTTATGTCAACATAAAGTGTAATCAATTTCAGGGACAGTTACCCCTTTTGACAGCTCATTTCAGTGTTTTGCTTTGGGGGGTTTGGAGGTTTTTGCATAAAGTGTATCAAAGAACTATGAGGGCTATTGAAAACAGTCAAGATATGGTTGTTTATATAGCGTGTTTGTCTCAAACTGGTGGTTTCGAAGTAGTTAAATTCACAAAAAGATTTCTTTGTGTTGAACTGAACATATTACTGTTTTATTCAAGTACACTGCTTTTATTTTCTTTCTATTTATATTTGATGCTGTTTATCATAAACTCCAGTGATTTCCTCATGGAGATGCTTCACACCGGGCGATGGCTGCACAGTCCATAGGATTGCTATTTTGGAGACTGCTGACTGGTTGGGTGGAGGTCCTGCAGCGCAGCCTTTTAACTGTGGTGTAAACCTCTGCCTCTTGATCTGGGTGGTTTACTGTGGTTGTGGCCTCGGTGGGCTTGGGTGGGCTGACTCCTGGTGTACATGGATCCCTAAAATATTGTTTCCTCATTGCTTTGTCAATGTATTTTTTATGTAAAACATTTTGTGTTGCTTATATATATCTGAAAAGTATAAATCAATTAATCTGAATTTGAAGCTGTTCCATCTGTTTTCTTTCTCATATACTGTAGATGTAGATTACATAATGCTGGTGAGGGGTTAAGTTTGTCACAGTCAGATAACTGAATCACAAACAAGCAAATGTGGCATTTTGTCTACATTTTTTTTTAAAGTGGTGTAGATATAAATTTTTCTTTTGGAGCACTCATTGATTTTTCGCAAGCTCATTTGAAAAAAATCCAAGCCAAAAATAATTTTATGCATTTAAATATCATTATATTTTGCATCTGTAACAATGTTTTGAACATCAGAGCTTCAGCCTTCCCAAAAATACACAAAAAAGACATAGTTAAATAAAACTGAAGAATGAAAAAAATACTGTCATTGAAACTTATACATATTTTTTATGTCTTAAGCAAAAATACAATTAAGGTGTCTGTGCATTTTCTTTTCTTTTAAATCTTTGATATTTCACCAACAAATCAAGAACTACACATAAAGACTTGTAAACATGACTAATAAACATTTTTATTCATCAAAAAGGGAAGGAAACTTTGCTCAGTTTATCTCATGTATCCCATCTCATGTATACCCTATTTTGAAAAAAGAAAGGATTACTACCAACACCATTATCTTTAGAGGTGCATAAATTTTCTTTGATATTTTGCCCATAACATCTGATTATTAAAAGTGATATTTTACAAGCCCCAAACAGTTTTTTGATAATAAGTTCTTCTCACTTTTCCCAGGTGCTTCCTGATTTTGCAGGCTGGCAGGGACCGGACTGAATGTGCACATGACGATTGAAGTTTGCCAAGACACAGGGACACATCCTACTCTCTAGTGCAAAAAGCAATCAGCAAGCTCCGGTAAATAGGAAAAACCTAACAATTATAAGAATGTGATTTATCATTCCCAGCTCCACTGCATGCACTTAGTTTGAGGTGAATCTGCTCCCAACTTTGTCAATTAATGACCGAATTAAAGAGCTGAGGGACAAGTCAGGAAGGAAGAAGAGTTGTGGGTAAGGAGAGGAAAGGGACATGGTTGGACGCAGCAACAAACTGAATTTTCCATGGCTGGTTCCCTTGTTTGTATTAAAGTGTTAACTGGTGGTATAAAGGATGTGGTGGAGGACAAAGGACACACGAAGAAGCAATAAAATAGAAAGGAAGATACCTCATTTTGTATTTCTATATTTGCTCATTCCCTCTTTTTTCCCTTGGCAGTCTGTGTGTTCCCTGCTGGCTTGAGCAATATGCAAAGCTTTGTTTTTCCTTTCTGACTCGACTCCTTTGCTATCAGAGCCAGAATTGATATCTGATTGGGTTTCACAGCGGCTATGAGACTTTGGCTCTCCAACATCACACTATCTATTCCAGCGACTAACTTTCACTTTCCCAGCAGTGCCTCCCATTTCTTTGGATGAGTCTCCCATGTACATACATAAATCTGCTGTATGTCAGTCCTATACACTCCTGGCAAGGGGAGTGCAGTTGCCTCAAACTCTGCAATAAGGGGTCACATGATGGCCACAGCCTCAGATGCTTCCATTCTTTACACAGTAGACCAGTGCATATCCAACTAATTCAATGTACTTTCTATGCTATGATCTGACACATGATATGTTTTTAATCAAAGCCTGATGTTAGGTAAATTTGCCAAGTCTCTGTTAAAAGTCTACAAACCAGAAACTACTGGCAGGGAAAGTACTTTATAAGACAGTGACAGATAATATTCATTATCACCACTGACCTCAGATTTGATGTCCTGTAAAAAAGGAATTGGTGTATTACTTCACTTGTTCCTGAAATTCAGCAAGGTTGGCCAATGGCCCCAACACAGCTGGAAATACTTCTGAGTGAGCGATTAAAAAAAGGGGGTCTCCAAAGACACTAGCGTGTTTGAGTTGGTCCACTACAGACAAAGAAAATCTTGAGCATGCCCAATGTTTTCTTTGTCATTTTTTCTATTTAAATTGTTCTATAACATGATTATAACAGGGAAGTATAACATCTGATACAGAGTCAGTCTGCAAGTTTTTAAACCTGCAGCACACAACTGCAAGATGCAAATTCTGCTATGTTTTCCAGTCAACTGGGAACAGCACGAAATCCAGTTAGGTTTTTCAGTAATTAATCTGGTTGAAGCCATACGTATTTGTGACTCGGTGGGCTCTGGGCTGGGGGCGTGTTTCCAGTCATGCTGAGTGAGGACAGGGGCCTAAGGATAAAGGGTAAGTGTGGCAGAAGGCCAGAAACGTGAGAGGCCAACAAAGGTTTTGGCTAATTTATGACTTCTGGGGCAGATGGGGGCCTTGTCCCAACATTTTGGCCAAGAAAGGTGCCTTTGCTCCATACCCCATAGGTCTATCCTGGAGTAAATCAGCCACTCTTCACCACAACATACTGAGAAGCGCCACAAGCAGGATCATCCCCACTACATACCAGTCACTTGTTGTAAATCAGCTGGGCATCACGGAAGAGGATCAGAACGGACAAAGGGGTCCCTTGAGGCTAAATTCCTTGGAGACTAAAATATCTCTGTCTTTTATCAGTGCTTATTTTTATTCATTCAATTTATACACTGCTCAGTCCAATTCAGGGTCGCGGGGGGTCTGGAGCCTAGGGAGAATTTAGAGTGACCAATTAACCTAACATGCATGTTTTTGGACTGTGGGAGGAGAGAACCCACACATGGGGAAAACATGCAAACCCCACAGAGAAAGGCCCCTGTTTGAACTTCTCTGCAACTGAGGTTGGAACAAGCAACCTTCTTTCTGCTTCTTACTTCTTACTTTTCTACACATGCTGGCCATTATACAATTGGTCAAAATGATTAAAATGCTACCTCATTTAAAAAGATCATGTCTGCCGGCCTTGATGTTTGAAAGAGCGGCACATCAGTATTCTTTTTACAACACTTTACAACCGAAGAAGCAAACAATGGAGTTTTGAAATCAAAAAGGTTTCCAACTCTACCTGATAAAAATAGCTCTATAGTACAAAAAAATGAAGGTATGGACTGCAGACAGCACAGTTTAGCCCTGCGATCCAATGTTCTGATGTTGTAATGCATGCAGAAGGTGCCAAAGCACTTTCTTGCTAAAAGAAAAAGTAGTTTTTCTGCTCCCAAGCTGTATACCATTCTGCATTAATTTGCAACATGTGCAACCCATACAACAGCAAACTTTGCATCAGGTTGTCCAACCCCTCCTTTTTTTAGCCTACGAAATCCATAATTACATGAAATCCATAATTTCACAATAAGTGTTTCTGGGTTGTATATGTATTTATGGGTGTTTTTATCATGGAATAGTAAAGTTTGAACTTGCATTTGTGAATGACACATCAGAATGTGCGGGCTGACCATGGGTTACTATTGGAAGTATCCCTGAGCTCACTTAGAGCTCAGGGATACTTGTAGTGGAAATCATTCCACTACATTCCGTTTTTAACTTTGTTTTGTGAGAAGTATAGTCATCTTATTTTAATACTATTATGTTACTGTAATATATATAACATTATTTAATATGACAAACTGTAGATGTTTAAAGCCTCAAATTCTTTGAGATTTTACCTTGAGAAATAATATTCTTACTGTCTCTTGATGCTGTCTTTCATAGGGAACCTCTTCTTAGCTTTGGTCCTGACAGACAACCTTTTTTGGATACTTATCCAAATGTTTTTATTATCTTTTTACCAGAATTAAATTGAAAATCAGCATAATATTTCCAAATAAAATTCTATTTTAGTTATCCAGCTGCAGGGAGGCCAGATCACTTGTTGTTGGTCCACGAGGATTTGACTCAGTTATTTCTTCATTTAGTGTTTTGTCCTGCTAATGGGCTCCACCTCTACCGTCTAGGACTGCAGCTTATGACAGTGTTGTCCTGGTACCATCATTAACTGACAGGTGGGACAGCTGAATGATATAAAGGACCACCACAACAGCACCCAGGCCAACCTTCAGGTAGACAAACAAAAGATGGGTCATGAGGACGAGTAATTTAGCAGTTCACACATATTCAACACAAACTATATAGCAGTCATGAGCGTAGGGTTGAAATGAGTTGCAGATCAGTGAATTCTGTAGTGATTTTTCACATTTTACAGAGCATCCCAACTATTTTGTGAATTTGTTACATTTTCATGTTCTTATACCTTACATATTTTGAGATTTCATTTTCTTCTTTAGGTTGATATCACCTTTTGACCTTCCAAAACACTTGCCAAGTAATGTCACATTTTGTACTTTAAGGATTTCATAATTAAGTTTGCCTAGCATCAGTGAGATACATAAGTAGACACACTGTTTGTTGTACTTTCTAAAAAAAAACTGGCAGAGGAAAAACAAATTTCTCGATGACAACTCTGAAATTATTTCCTACTAAGAAAGTCTTTTTTGTCTGCTTGACAAATTGTTAAGGCTTCTAAGGTTCAATCTCATGTACCCTGCAAATGGGGTGAATTGGCAAGAAGTGTTGAGATGTTTCCTGGTCTTACAACCTCAACATAATATCTCAATACAGTGACAGGAAGAGAGTTTTGAACTTGGAATTTGACCTGACTTTTGTCACCAAGCTCAGTCCCTCTCAGCACATTTCTTACTCTTGCCCCTTTTATCCCACCTTTGAACTTGTGTCCATATTTCCCTGAAATAAAAGAAACAAACAACAAATTCTAAATGAGAAGTTAACCCCCCTGCATTATTGGTTGTCCCCTTAGGATTACTTCAGCAGTTTACTCGGTTCATCTTATCACTACTGATCCCTGTTGTGCTTTAGCTCTTGAATTTACTGACAATCAGTTCTTATGCCGTGTGTTCAGGACACATTTACAATGGTAGTACACATGCTTTTCATTAGGCCGAGAGAACAAATAACACAAGAAACAATAGAGTTGTTTAAAAGTTCCATATAGTTGTATCCCGCACGGGCACAAGAGTATCAAATCTATGTAGTACCACAGGGTAGCACCACAAAAGAATGCGGGGAATCCAGCTCTGATTGTCAGTGTTGAAAAGCTGGGAAGTCACAGTTAAAAGCCAAACGAGGCTAAGAAACCGAGAACTATTAGATTAGGAGCTTTGATGGCATTGTAGTTGTATGTGAGACAAAGTGAATTTTAATAGTTTCAGATTTGAATGATGGAATTTGTCAGTATGCATTTTCCCTGATGATTTGGGTAAAAGAAGATAGCATAGAGTTTAATGACATAAAGATGCCTACAGACAAAACACACATAGTATTAGAAAGGTGTTTTGGATTTATTCAGATATGGTGAGATTTAACAACTGACTATAACTTTTTTAACATGAATGCTGACAAAAGCTGATTTTTTTCTATCCTCTCCTTATGGGGCACCAGCGCATTAGAGTCATAACTCAATTTAAACCACAGGCAGATTAAACATAACTTGGTGGACTGGAAGTTTTCCTGTTGAAGGAAGTTTATGTTTAACGGGATGTCCATTCATCAGCCTCTCTATCTGCTTTAGGACTTGACAGATAAACTGCTGTTTTTTACCAGGGGCACCTGTCAGTGCATCTATCACCAGCCTGACAACTGTGAATGTATATTTTAACAACTTGTGAACCAAAGACTTAAAAACAGTCCCAGCGATAAGTCAAATAAGTATATGTTTAAAAGTCAGCAGTCTAGCCATTTCTTTAAGTGCTCTGCTGTATTTCCTCAGTCTATGTCTGCTCGTATTTCAGGCCATCCTCTGGCAGGGGAACTGCCACTGTACATCATCACAGTGGTCCCGACAGCATTGTTGTGGTCCACAGCTATCACTTATTGGAGTCTTCCAAACCACATCAAATAGGAGATTTTATCTTGTGAGAGCAATGCATGCCCAGACTGAAATAACAAGACACATATACATACAAAAGAATGCGTGGACACATGAAATACATTGAGCCCAGACTAGGATTTTGGCGGTTTCATGTGACTTTTCACTTGACCACGCAGTCCTCATTCTGATTCCTCTTGGTATGGTTTGTTCCAGCTGTGTTTGAGGTCTGCTAAATACACACTGCTGTGTGAACTCCCAGTAATCTGTTGACACAAACTGACCTGGAAGAGATAGGCGGATAGCATGTTAGTCAGAACCAGCTTGTCTGCAGACGTATTTTTAACCCTTTCTCCAAAGATCTCTTGTGCTCTGCATTTTTAATAGTTGATCTCCTAAGCCTAGTCTATTTTGATATAGTTATAAGAATACAGTAATATATGGTTGTCGTACGGCTACTTGCAGATGTTCACACACATACCTGCTACTGAAACCACAACCAGATGAAGTGAGGATCTACAGCAGCATGGTACTGGTCTGATGCACCCAGATGAGAACCCAGCCCGCCTCTGTGATTACTGTGAGACACAAAATCAGACATGTATTAACTGGGACAGGAAAACACATGGGAGACATTAGCCCTGCCAACATGGCCGCATATGTGTGAAGTACAGTGTGGCTTGACAATACATTTATGCAGATGTGATGGTGCTTCGCTCATGCTGATTTATTAACCTTTGAGGCTTAACAGAACATCGAGGTCCTTGTGTCTCCCAGCTGCCTTGGAGCTTGAGGCATTTAGTCATTTATCAGCACTGCACTCCGCCAGCAGAAGTGCTTTGATTTTGATTTGTGTGTTCTTGTTTTTATTACCAACATGTGCTATGAAAAAATGTGTAATAAAGGTTACAGTAATTTACTCAGTGTCCAATACGTGGGTGTTTATGTAATAACATTACATTTAAAGAAGACATGAGGATTGGATCAATGTTTTAATATCAATAATTATAATAGTCGCTATAATCGTTGCTATACATGTTTAGATCATGCCTGGCATTTACTTCCGTTGTTATTTAATCTTACTAGTTTTCTTTATCAATACATTGTGTAGAAGACATTAAACTATAAGAATTCACAGGTATCATTTATAGTTACCACAAAGCAAATGTTTTGCTTAAAGAATTTATTTTGTCAAAATAAATCAATTCAAATAAATCAAATTATTGAGTTATACTGCTCATTACTTCATCTTCCATTTAGCTTTGAATTTAGCTCCATTTAGAATTTGTTATTGCTTAGGAAGAAACAAGGGTCTCAAGAACAGATTCCTAGCAATCTTTTAAGGGGTGAAGTGTGAGGGAAGCAAGGTTAGCCATGAGTAAAATAATTTGTCAAGGTGAAAAGAGAAATTTAAGGTTCAGGTTTTAAGGGAAAGAATAACAACATAAAATGCTTGCATTCCCCACTGCATAACTTAAACCAGAAAAATAACCAGAATAACATAAAAATTACTCAAGTATTTATGCCCTCCTGGTTCATACTTGTACTTTGTACAATGATTTAATGTCAACGGCATCAGTGTATCTCTAGTCAGCTGATGAAGACCATACCAACTGAAAATATGTTATGAAAGTATGGTTGACAGTGCTGGAGATAGTAGATGAAAAATGACTTAATTCCTCCACCACACATGTCACTGTATTCCATTTACAGTAAGAATTCACCTCATTTACTCCCTTAAATAAATGAATGTTCAGCATTTTTTTGGAGCAGTAACTTAACAGAAGCCCAAGCCCACCAACCTTTCACAGCTGAAGTCTTCAACCCTCTCTTTAAATCTTTCTGCATTGTTTTCTGCTGTCACAATGCAAAGCAGCATTAAGCTGCAGTAATAAGAGCAAACCGCTGCATCCTGTGGGATTTGTTCCCTACCCTCATACACCCTATAAATCTATAAACTGCTTGTATGCAAACAAGCAGGATTACTAACAAATGAACATTGATTGAGATAAACAACTTTGACAACGACTGATGAGCTATGACAGACAGACCCATGAGCTCGGCATGGTCTGTCACCCCTTTTACCCAGTTGAACTTTACCTAAATTATGATGTGAAGAAAACACAGCTGAGGATAAATATTTTCTTCCCTTCATCAGAGATAAAGGTTGTCAAGCACTGACTAATGATAATACAAGATGGAGGTTACAGCTCAGGGTTTACATACATTCCTCTCTGCAACTCATCCACACAAGCACAACATTGTGTGAATCAAACATTTTATTCATTCCCAGCATAGGTAATTTATCAGGAGCTTGGTAGTTTATTTAGCTTATTTAAACTCAAGTCTGCAGTCCTTTATAACTACTATCTTGAAGAAAGCCATCAAAGAAAACATGTTTTTGGGTTACCTGATCAGAGCTCTGCATTCTGCAGGTTTTCTTCTAATTAAACTACAAGTTCTCACTATGACACTTTTATTATGGTATATTTTTAATTTAATTCTTCTGAAGAAATTCCACGAAAGATGACCCAAATTTAGCTGTGAAGAACAGAAAATAGTCCAATGGTTTCAAGCTTTATACACTTTAAGCCAGGAGTGACAGCTATATCCATCCTTATATAGATATGTTTGCTTACACAGATAACACAATTTAAAAGGATTGCTTTCTTTTGCTTAGGCATCGCAGTGTAAGCCAAAGAGGATATTTTAATTAAGTCCATCATTTATTATTGCAAGGCACTTGAAATAAACTTCCTCTGAGATGCAAATACTTGGCAACATCTGCGTTTTTCTAACATGCATCAAGTCCAGGTTTTCTCGGGTTAAAAAAGACAGTTGCTTTGCAGAGAAAAAATAGTTTTTCCATCAAGAGTTGTTGGCAGTTTAATACATGCATGTTTATGGCAACATAGTAAAACATGGCCCCAAGTATTTCCAGTGGTTTAGGTAGTTGGGTAGCTTTTTTTTGTAAAGTAGTTTTGTGGTGCCCTCTAGTGGCCAAATGTGTTATAGTCAGACTGGAAGCTGAGCTTTTGGCAGGGAATGGTGAAGAGGAATTTACTTTTATTCACTCACGAGGCAGCAGAGGGCGCTGTCCAACAAGATCATCACTAAACAAGTAGGACCTTGCCACCCGGAAGCTAGGAGAAAGGCTGGCTAACAACATGACATAACCTGAGCTGGTGATGTTGTATAACCTCACGCCAAGTAAGAAATTCCTGTTATTGTCTCTCTAACATTTCATTTAATGTGAATATGTTCTTACAGACGGTGCAAATAACGTAGTTACAGTCAGCTGTAGGCATATGTAAGGCATTTTAATCGAGCCCGAAATGCTCGTGCTCCCCAAAGCCGAACAGCTGATGATAGTCTGCTCAGTGTTAGCTTAGCAGGCTAGCCTAGCCACATAAACAATGGACGCCTGTGAAAGAATGTGATGTTTCTTTCAAAGTTATTTCGAGGTTGAAACTTTCTGTGTTATTGTTACTACGGAGGGGTTGGTATTTACATCGGCATTTTGGTTTCAAGTTAGTTACTAGTCCCTACATATGATAATTAACATGTAATGACGAGGGTATTGTTTAGGAAGCTAACATGTAAATACATGTACTATCGTTTATAATTAAGGGTCCAAGTAAAAATGACATTTAGCAAACCACAATATGTTATTTTCCAATAATTGTGTTGAAAGTAAGAATTCCTTAAAGTTGTAAAAGTTATCAGTGATCTGGATGACTGACGGATATCTCAATGACTCTTGGCAGCTTCCTCATCATGCCTGTAGAAGGTGCAGAGCAGCAGGGGAGCTCCTCTCTCTCCAGTCCAGCTAGCGCTGCTCTCACCCCAGGAGGGTCCGAGGAGGATGGATCTGCAAAGGGCTCAGCAGTTTGCACTTTCCCTGAAAGCAGCCAGGGCTCCGAGGCAGCTGCAGTCTATCCTGTCAATGCAGGACCTGGAGACAACAAGAATAGTAAGCTGTCCAACTCTAGCAAAAAACTGTTTATCGTTCATACACTATCAGTTCATTTTGTGACATTTTGGGGGCATTTTGCAGGCAAAAGGTCTGGAGCTTTGCTGCAGGTCGACAGACAGCGTATCCAGGCAGCATCTGCGAGTTCGGGAGCTGATGAACTCCAGGGCCTTGGTGTGGCTGTGTATGACCAGGATGTGCTTGAGCAGGGTGTGCTGCAGCAAGTGGATGAGGCGATCCAGGAAGCTAGTCAGGCTGCTGCTAAAGCTGAGGCTGAGAAGGAGTACGAGTCTGTGTTGGATGATCTCAGGTATAGGATCATAAATAGAAACAATCTGTTGCTTTTTGCAGGATGTTGCATTGAAGTGAACCATAGTGAGTAATATTAGATTTGGATTAAGTGATCCTTGTTAGTGGTAAATAAACCAGATGTAGAGCTTATTTGGTCTTCTAGCCAATCTTCTGTAAATAAAGCTTAGACAAAGATAAAATCGAGAAGTTAAACAAAATGTACTGTTATACTCTATTATCTGAGATTTTTTTAAATTACAACAAACTGCAATTTTCTATTTAATCTTAATTTCATTTTTGGTTGCTTGTGTTTCAGATCTGTTACAGTATCTCTGAAGCAAATCAACAAGATTATTGAGCAGCTGTCTCCCTATGCAGCATCCAGCAAGGATATCAGTAGGAAGATTGAATCTGTCAAACGACAGAAAGAAAATAAGGTAAAACACTGTTTATGATAAGCTTCAAATCAATATTGATACAAAAGCGCCATCAAGATACTGACAGTGATGACGGAAACTATTCCTGATTCAGGAGAAACAGCTGAAAAAAGTCAGAGCAAAACAGAGGAGACTTCAAGCCATTCTAGGAGGAGAGGACACTCTGAGACTGGAAGCTGAGCTTTTGGCAGAGAATGATGGAGAGGAAGGTAATTCACTTTTATATTTAACATCCACTTTACCTTTTCAGTGTACTGTATGTATATTTATTACCATGTTGTATTACTATACTTTGGATTGCATACTTGATAAGTGGGTTCCTGGGTTGATGACTAAGTTACAAATATATTACAAAGAAACAGGGAAAGATTACTGGCAAACTGGTATGACAATAAGCATGGAGCAACTGTTTTGAATAAGGTTGGCTTCTTATTTCTTGTAGAATGTTAAGAATAGCCGATAAAAGGAAACATAGAGTGTTTCTATTATTTATTAGCTATTATTTTTATTTTCCTTTTTTTTTAAATGAACAGATATTTTTTTAAAAATCCAAAATTTCAAAACAAAGCTTTATACTAAACTATTTACATTGATTTTTCTTAAATATTAGGGTTTTCAGTCGTGTACTTTCAGTGGGTGTCAATTAAAAAAACAATGTCACAGATTTGTCAAAAAAGAAACTTTTTTCAGTGTTGAGCTACTTTTCTTCTACATGTTGCCAGTTAGCCGTGCAGACTGGTTGATAAGTTTATCATAAGTTACATCCATTATTGGACAAATAAACATGACAGTGACACACAACAGTAAATCTAAACTAACCTACAGAAAACTTGCGTTGTTTTGATACTGTAGAGTTTTAATACCTGAATATCATTTTTGTGTGTACCAGAACCAGGACCTTCCACACTGGGCAGCATGCTTATGCCAGCTCAGGAGACTGAATGGGAGGAGCTTATCCGAAAGGGTCACATGACTCCATTTGGAACCCGAATACAACAGAAAGAAGTGAAGAAAGAGCCACGAAAATTGATGCTGGCTGAGAACTCTGCCTTTGACCAGTACTTGGCAGACCAAGCCAAGTTGGCCACAGAGAGAAAGAAAGTGCCGCTTCTGAAGAAGAAGGGAAGCTCTACACTCAGCCCTAATAAGAGTGAGAGAAGTAAATCTGGAAAAACATATTCATCCAAGGATAAAAAGATGAAGAAGCGCATGAGAAAGCTGCAGATAATAGCCCTTAAGGCCCATCCTAAGGCTCGACCCAAGGCTGAACCCCAACTCCCTAAGCCGAGGAGAAAGCCACGCGTTGAAGGAGAGGAAACGGAGAGTGAGGGGTCAGAGTACTTACCCAGTGATGAAGGAATAGATCTTGACCAGGAGGAGAGAGAAGCCATGGAAGAGGGTTTTGGGGAGGAAGATGATGATGAGTTTGAACTGAAACCATACAAGAGAAAACCTGAGGCAAGAGGAAGGAAGAAAGTAAAGAAAAGCAGTGAGGATGAATACTGCCCTGAGAGTTCAGATGAAGAAGATGACGATGAGGGTAAAGCTCAAAAATACAAGGATGATGGAGATGTGGAGTACTACAGGCAGCGACTGAGGTATGATCACGTGCTATTGATGTGCATGACAAATACCTGTATTTGAATTTCTTGTTGCTACGTAAATGTGGAGAAAAGTTCTCATGTGTCAGCTCCCGTTTTCAGAGAGTGCAGAAACCATGTCTGCAAATGCGCAACAAACAGCAGACAGAGCCTTTAGTTTGCATTGCATTTGTAATGTCAATGGTGCAAATAGGCTATTGTTCCTTCCATTACTTAAGGAGAAAAGCAGTTGGTTTTTGCTGGCTCCATAGGGCAGAAAGAGAGTTAATCCCAGATGAGATTGGCAGCTGTTTCTTGACTAAGCAAATTCACCCCCTGTTCTTCTTCCCTCTCTGCTGTAGCACTGGCCTAATTATCCTCCTGCACATGGTTTTATACACTCACTCACTCTAATGCTCAAATTAATGGAAGAGCAGCCCTAATGAGATTTCATATTTATAGCTACCAAGTAAATTGTGTTGGCATGTGTCCTCTTTCTACACTATAGTGACTGAATGTGAATTCAACAGCATGGCCACGGCGAGAATGGTGAGGCTGGCTAATGTGAAGAATGATATTATTAGAGCAGGCTGTATTTCTAGTTGGGTTTGGGGGTGGAGTGGGGGCAGAAAAGTGTAATTAACTGAACCAATGCTTAGTCTTGACTTAATTAGAGAGTGTGGTCTCCCAGGCCCAGCTAAAGGACCAGTTGTGTGGCAGGGTGACAGGACCAGGCCCAAATGAAGATGGATTCTTATCCTCTGCACCTCACACCTTTCTGGGGAACTCGCACTACTAATTGTCTATATCAATCTTCATTTGCTGCCCGATGACTGTGGCTCTAACTGCCCTCTCTCCTGCACTATTAAAACTGTTCGCTTTACATTTACCTTTTTGCTGTAAACGTTCAGATGCTCGAGGGAAATAGCCATGACTCGAAATCTCAGCAATCCATACACTTATCTGTAAAAGTCCGAAAAATAAGTCACCAAGTTCAAGAGATGCAGATGTAAGATGCAAGTCCACCTTTTTATTCACTTGTCCTGTTTCAAGTTTCATTTACCTGCACTGGTTTTCAGAGGGTGGCAGTGTACACCCTACAAAGATAAACAGATTAATATGAAATATCACTTTCTTTTCAAGCTTGTATTTTAAGTAATCCTACAAACACCAGCTGCAACGTGTTTAATGCTATTTAGGGAATATTTAAGTCTTGAGCCCCTTAATAAAAATGTGAAACATGTTTTTGTTACGATATTATAATGAGAATGGAGGATATCAAAGGTCATCCGTATTTTATTCATTGTCTACCAGGAGATGGAAGCGGCATCGTCTCCGAGAACGGGAGGAGAAAAGAGAGAGAGGTGAAGAGCTTTCAGATGACAGTGATGCTGAATTCGATGAAGGGTTCAAAGTTCCTGGTTTTCTCTGGAAAAAACTGTACAAGTGAGTTCAGCATGAATCATTTCGCTGTGCTGCAGAATCATCTCGCATCTGTACATTCAGACCGAGGTGTTCCTGAAATATTTTTTCCAACTGAGCAAGTGCTAGAACTTAATCTGTACACAGTAAATATAACGTCTTCACAGTTTCCTCTTTTATTTTATTTTCATTAACATCCTGTTACATTACAGCCGTTAAGCAGCCTACCTCTGACTGGTAGGGATTAAAGGGTTAGATATTTGTAGTTGCTAAAAAAACAGAAATTAGGTGAAACTCAGTAATTATTGTAGAACCTTCTCCCATCAGACATTCAGATGTCTGCGGCTTTTGACACATGCAGGTCTGTGAAGATTTTGTGAACTTAAATGATAAATTTGCAGGTACCAGCAGACAGGTGTGCGGTGGATGTGGGAACTCCACTGTCAGCAGGCAGGCGGCATCCTGGGAGACGAAATGGGACTGGGAAAAACTATCCAGGTCATCAGCTTTCTGGCTGGACTAAGCTACAGCAAACTGAGGACAAGAGGGTCCAACTACAGGTATATGTTTGCACACACACACACGCACACACACAAACTGTGTCCAGAGACTGTGTGTCTGTGCGGTATGAATATTTGATTAGGGGATTTCTGCCTGAGAGTGTTCTTGTGAATTATTAAACATGTTTCAATTATCAGACTCTTCACTTTCTTACTGCAAACATCAGAGAACACACTGACACTGTGTGTGTTTGAATGAATCTTAGTTGGTGTCCTGATGAACACTTGAAATGAATTTCGAACCCATGAAGTGGAGCAGGTGTGGGACAACAAACCGACCACAGAAAACACAAGGGAGTGGCTGCACAAACGGCACCCCTGCGTTCTGTGGGCGGAGCTTCCCCGATGGTCAATATTCTGTCTGCTATAGACGCCCACAAATTGATTGCTTGCAAACTCAATTATGGCCCAGTATCAATAGCTTCCACCAGGCAGAGGTTCATAGCAGCCCATTAGTGCATCTTTGTGTGTGTGTGTGTGTGTGTGTGTGTGTGTGTGTGTGTGTGTGTGTGTGTGTGTGTGTGTGTGTGTGTGTGTGTCTTT
>JAVQJG010020617.1:0-14300 GCA_036024015.1 Craterocephalus amniculus | reverse complement strand
TCCCATTTAAAACAGCTCCATCTGCTGGCCGCATGTGGGCCGTGGTTCTGCGCGGAAGTGTGACACAGCTTCAGGATCTCATTACATGACGGTGGCAGGGCTCCTCGTCTATCCATCTGTCTGATCTGTCTGGAAATGTTTTGAGCACCAGTTTTTTTTATTTTTTTTATCAATGTTCAGCGTCAGTTTGTAAACAGGAAGAGGAGGATAAAACATGCTTCTGCAACCTGGACAGTGAAAATGATAACAAGTAATGGGAAGAAGTGAAAATGCGTTTACCAAACAGATCTGAATAGCTGGTGTTGCTGTATTTCTGTGTCCAAGATGGCGAACGTAATGCGCATGCGCAGACCACACACATACAGATCTTGCAGAAATACGGATCTGGTAGTCACAGTGTGCACTCGCTTGTTGTCATTTAGGTAGCTTAATGAAGCCTGAAGCGTTGCGTCCCCCCCTGGTGGTCGGCAGACTTCTCATCAGGCTCATTTAATTGTGGCCACCAAAATCGTGATCACGATCAAAATTCGATTAATTGTGCAGCCCTAGACTCAAGCATTCTGAACAATTTCTTCCTTGTAGGCATAAAGCCAGGGGCTGCTCAAAGCGGCGTGACCGGACCAACCTCCCAGATCCCTGGTTTGTCCCAGAGTGCCGACGAAAGTGCTCCAGTGGAGAGGACGAGCGGACGGCGAGTTGGAATATTTGAGAGCGATTCTGACTACGTGAAGCTTGCAAAGCAGGGAGGGCACAAAGGTAAACTGACTTTAATCCTGTCAGAGAGGAAGTTGTGCAGCACAAAAGCGGGGTTTCCAATAGCTTTTTTCATTTGCAACAAGGTGAACGAAAAGGTGAATGAGGTCCATATGAATATTTTATGCTAACTGGCATGCAGATTGGGCTCATCTGGCATGACATGCCTTTTTAATGTTTGCTGTATCTCTGGTTTTATGCACCCTTGAATCTATCGCTTATTATCAATAGATTTTTGGCAACAGTAGTGTGTAACTCTGTGGGGTAGATGGTGATTAATAGTTTATCATGGTTTCTGTGGTGTGTGTTGTTTCTCTGCATGCTGGAACCACGTGTGGGTGAGGTGATGTGAAGAGTCTCAGGGCAGAAAAATGGCAGCAGCTGCAACATTTTTGTTTAAAACTGAAATAGTGAAGGGTTATTGATTATTTTGTCAGTCAAAATATCCAAAATAAAAAAAAAAGACATAAAATTCTTGTGAATCAGCCTGTGTTGCACATGTCCGACGCGTTTTGATTGTATTACTTGTAAACTTTTACCCTGGGATCTGATCATATTGATTCCAGGTGGATGAAGCTTGTATTTTACTACAAAGTACTGTTAGTAATTAATTCAGTTAAATCTTTTGCTATATCTGTCGGTACATTTGTTTTACAACATTTTAGCCTCATAATCTGACAGCTGAGGCTTCAAACCTTTGAGCATTTTTACTTTAAAAAACCAGGTGAACTGAAAATGAGGGGAAAAACGGCTTGGAGTTTTAAGAGGTATTGCTCTCTTGGTTGAACCCAAACAGCAGCTGCTGAGTTGTTTGTTAGCTCTCGTCATGTAGAAAGTTCAGGGCTGGGTTCCATGTTATTTTCCACACGGATAAGGATTTATTTCTCTAATTGCTGCTGCGGTAGCGTTGCAGGACAGTGGCAGGGATTTGGGAACCGGCAGCACAAAAGAGGAACATTTTGAGTTGGCGATTAAGCTGCTTTAAAGGAAAAAGTCCAAACTAAGACTGTGGTTTAGTAATTATTTACCCACTGAGCTGAATGGGCTGCAAGTTAAGCGCCACATTGTGTTTTTAATAACAATGCCTCATAATTGCCTGCAGAGCTTGAGTTTTATTTAGAATATTGTTTCTCCTCCTGCAGGGCTGTTGAGTCATGATGCTGATGATGAAGACAAACCAAGGAAACCGTACAACCCATCCAACTGGTTTGGAGATGATGAGTCAAAGAAGTAAGCGCTCTGAGTTTAAACTAAGCCAAACATGATGAAGACTCATGTTTGCATGTTGTTGAAGGATTCGTGTGCAATGAGAAACTCTAGTAGCTTCTAAAGTTAGTTTTCCTGCACATGCCTGCCTCCTAGTTTCAGCCTGAAGTCTTTTTAATTTTACTATCGGTGCCTAAAAGTTGTCAAAACAAGCGTGAAACTCATTGAAAGAAGATTCAGCATCGTCGGACGGCCGCTACTCGTATCTTATCAGTGAGATAAAACATTGATTAAAGGTTTGGGCGCCTCCTTGAAGAGCAGACGCAGCTCTCAGCCAACTGTCGGGGCAGCAGCCAATATTTTCCCAGAATGTGAGAAGTGGCGAGCAGTGCTTTGACGTGGCTTGTCACCGTGGTTTTGTGCTTACAGCGGGAGCAAAGCAACGTCTCCTGACAGCCAGATGAAGGCCAGCAGGCAGCCTCTGGCTGCACCGTTTGGCACTGATAACGGTTCGTCCTGGGAAAGAGAGGCTGATAGCTTTTCCCATGGTAAAGAGAAGGTGAATGGAACAAACCAGCCACCCCCAACATCCACGCCATGTCAACTTCCTCCATCTTTTATTGTCATTGTTTAAATTTTACCATCATCTTTCCTTCCGTTTTCTCCTGGTTTTGCTTCGTTTTCGCATTTTAAGTTTCATTTCCGTCAGACGGGTTTGTGGGCTAGTGATGCGTTTCTGGAGACATGGGGAAAAGATTTTAGGTCAGTGAAGTATTTTTGTGTTTGCCATCAGTTATTTCCAGGAGTTTATGTTCCCTGATTGTAAGAAAGAATATTTAGATAAACCTTTAGGGTAAAACAAAGGAACTTTCGGAAATATGACTGAACAAGCACACTTGTGGAAATTTTATCGGGAATAAAGATTAATGGCCCTTATTTACCGACAGATCTTACAAACAAATTTAATGGGAAATCCTACGAACAAAGGTTTTACAAAAATTGTGGCATTCACCAAAATGTTGGTTTCTTTGATTTGTTCTTGGGTAACAACAAATCCTACGAATAATCCGGAAGGATTAGTGTCGACACAAAATTAATATTGGTGATGTTTTTTGCTGATCAGATCATTAAAATACAATAATAAAATGAGAATAATGTTTGATTTTAAATGACGTTTGGTGAATTACACTATTTTAAGTTAAATGAGAAGATAGCATCCGATATAATTCCCCTCAGTGGGAAATTGAACTTTTTCACTCATTTTATTTCAAGAACAAGTAGGAGTCGAGATAGATCGCTGTGCTTCCTGACAGCATCGGTTCAGTAGCATCTGTCCGCTTTAGGAGAACATAAGTCTTTTTTAGATGATCCCTCACCTCCTGCTGAGACTACTTATGTTTTACTTAGTTAAGGAAAATATGTTTTTAGTGGTATTTTTATTTGAAGCAAATTGATGAATTTCTATGGTTTCAGTTTGATTTTGGTGGATTCATGCCGGTGGCTTGCATCATTTTCCATCGCATGACTAATCTCACCCGGAGTTTTCCTCCCTCACTTCACCTTTTGCTTTGCTTTCCAGAACAATTTCCCACAAGATGTTAATTTTCTTAAAGTGCCATCAATCCTCAACCGAATTTTTGGTTTGGTTTTGTAACATCTGAGGTTTTAGCTGTTTAAAGACACAAACTCATCAGTCTGGATAACTTTTCCATCCCGCAGATGTCTCCGGACGGTACTGCCGATCGGATGGAGGGTCTGACAATAACCAACAAATACAAGAGAACGTGAGAAGTTTCTCTCATTTATCTTTCTGATTGTGAGATAAATGGATTTTATAGGTTAAATAACAGCTGTGGCCTCTTCAGGTCTTACGATAAGAAGGCTGCTCCGGTCAGCATGTCCATGCTGCTCAGTCACGGCTACGTGGAGGACAAGAAGAAGTCTCCCAACGACGACGACGCCTCAAGTACGAAGTTTCGCTTTATTTATACTGAAGAGTATCTGGAGCTGCGTTAAAAGATCCGATTCAGGAGGAAATGTCTGTTCTCCTTTTTCCAGGTGTGACCTCGGAACAAACCAGCACCGTCATGACGGAGGACGTGGATGATCTGGAGTAGCGGCTCAGGTTTCGGTACGGAGGGGAAGTGGGGGGGTGGCTGATCTAACACTGGTGTCACAAACACGCCGCCCCCCCCCCCCAGGATTGGCTCACATGTATCGAACGTCCACTGACTGTTTTTGGTTGTGTACTCATGTTTATGCAAAGCTCACCGTCTCTATTTATTTGCTCAGATTCTTCGTAGAAGGACAGACTTGTTATCGAGTAGATGTGTTGGTGCCGGCAGTATTTTTTCCTTTAAAATTTGTCTGTTTTCTCGATTTGAACGACGATTCACGTGCGGGGCTGTGAGCTAATGGCGCTGCTGTTCGTTTCCCTCCCTGGTTGTATGAAAATCGATACGGTGCAGTTTTTTTCAAGTGTTTGTGCTCGAGAATTGTGATTCCAGTGACGTGAAATTATTCGTTTTGACCAAGGGCTCCTGCTGTCTGACGGGATGCGAGAGAGCTTTTATCTGATGTCCAGAGCCACTGAGGGTTGTTTGCTTGAAATGGGGCCAAGTTTTAAAATTTTTTTTAAGTTTCTCTGCATAAGGTCGCTTTATTTCTGTGATCCCACACACAACGGCTTCATTTTTACTCCGCAAGCTACATTAATCCGAGCAAAACAGACAAACTGAGTGAATGTCAAACGTTTTAACAGTGCCAACCTTCAGTGGGAAATCAGAGGAAGCGCTTCCTTCTGCAGATCAACAAACTTAAGCCGTTTGCACCTTAAATTTGCAAAGTCCGAACTGTACCTCTGATCACTTTCATCCGCTCGCGAACAATCTGAAAATAAAACTTGCCACCCGTCTGGAACATCTTTAGAAAATTTCAGCGGTCGCATCTAAAAATGGCTTATTTCGGTGTAATTACCTCCGATGACTTGAGGCATACAGGTTTTTAAAGAAGTTAGTTCCAGATGTGCCAACCAGTTTTTTTCCCTCATCCGTGCAGTGTTTTGCATTTGTAGACCTCAGTGTTAGTGCACAGAGAAATGGTTGCTGCTGCAGCGTTTCCCGTCCACACATCGGCTAAAATAAGCAGATGGAAAAGATAAAATGTTGAAGTATGAATGAAATGTCTAAAGTGCTCATAAAGTGGCTCTCAAGCTACGGCAGATTATCCCGTCTCCTTCCTAACACCTGTTTGATTGTCAGGACTCCAGCAGGCAGCGATTCCTTTGTCATTTTATGGACGTTTCGCTGTGAGTCATCTAATAGTCGCTGCTCGTAAGCCAAGACTGAACCAGGAGAGTAAAAGCTGAATCCCAGGGGAGTGTTTGTCCGGGAAGGCGAGCAGCGACGCTGTAAACTTGATAAATCGAACATTTATTATCTTCTCTGAGACGCTGCAGCAGCAACAGATTCTCGTCCATTTGAAGCTAAAACGAGATGTTCGTCACCGCTGTGGTGCAGGATTTTACCAGTGCAGTGTATTTATGATGCATAATTTATCCTTATGTTGTATGAAAAGGTGTCAGGTGTTCTAAGCACTGGCTTTTACTTAGCAGTACAAGAAGAGTCGAATGTATCATCTTCAGATTTTTTTATTTTCCTGCTTTGATGAAACGGGTTTATTTTTAATGAGCCGTTAAATATTCCAGTAAACAGTCTTCTGTCGGGTTTCTTCCTCTGAACCGTGCCAGTCGCTGGTTTTATCAGTTTACATCCCAGATTAGAAAACCTTTAGTGGCTTAACTTTGCAAAGTCCCGTCACTTGTTCCGCTTCCTTTAAATGTAAATGTGGAAAACAGACGTACCAGAGGGGACTGGAGTAGGCAGCTGCTCAACTAGAGACCCCTGAAGTGTTTGTGGTGAAGAGAAACCCACCTGATGATACTCGGTGTAACACCCTGCTTATGTTGATGACTGCTCACAGACTCTTGACATTTAAATAAATGGGCATGTGCATGTACCTGTGTGCTGTTTATTTTTTACAAAAACAGATAGTAGGAGGAGGAAATGGTTGTTAAAGAATCTGAGTCATGCAGGAAGGTTAGAAATGTTAAAGCAAACTGATGAACAATGAAAACACACAATCGGCCTCATTCCTGATGTCTTGTTTCTCTGCATACAGACAACTTAGTTTTCTTTTAAACAGATTTTTACTTAAAAATCTAATGTTTACAATGGTTTCATCCATACAGGTGAAGTCAGATTTTCACTCATTTTTCCTGCAGTGCATCATATTTCTGAGCATGACAGACAGAATCACCTAACAGGGCCAGAGGCTCGGCCTGAGGGCATGGGACACCCCGAAATTATGACTGGCCCCCAGGAGGCACCTCAGGAACAGTCAATCAAATATTTAGTATCAGCTAACCTTTACTAGGGTATAGGGATGCATATTATCAAGTATTTTATTAATCAATATTAGTAATGTCTCATCAATTGATTAAATGATAAGTGGCAATTTTTCTGAGAAGCTGAATTTCTCTCAGAATCAACAGATTCTACAAAAATGCTATCTTAAGAGAAAATGCAAATAATATTCCTTAAAAGTTTTTTAATAAATATATATATGTGTATGTTTATATATATATATATATATATATATATGCATAAATGCACTATGTGTGTATATATATCTATATGTGTATATATAGCCCCATGTATATTTATGTATATATATATGTGTATGTATATATATATGAAAATTATGATGATTTTTTTCACAAATGGAGCAATGCCAACACAGGTATTATTAGTATTACTTCTACAAATGAAATTTATGAAATTATATATGGTTGTGTTTCTCTAGTGTTTCCGCATTTGCATCAAGGACACAGGCTTGAAGCAATTAATCGCAATTTATTTTAATCGAGTAATTTCTTATCAACAGTTTGACTAGGGTCAATCGTGAATGTCCACGTGCAAGTGAATGCAGCATGCTGCTCTTCTATTTTATGATCACAAAACAGCGTTTATACAGAAAAACATTTACTTAGTACCCTCTTAAAAAAACAAGTCCCTTTGTGATCTGACCACAGAATAGTTTTCCTCTAATAAATCAGACCATTTGAAATACACTTCAATCCAGAGAGGATGGGTGTTTGGACCCTTCAGCTTTGTTCCCAGCGCACAGAGATCCCTCCTGATTCTTCGAATCCTGCTACAGTATTAAACCATGTAGACTGTGGGATCTACAAAGTCTCACAATTTTATGTTTAACACTTCCTGAAGTTGCTCCATGTTTTTTTGATACTCTGAAATGTTCCTTTTATACCCAGTAATGTTATTGACCTGTTGCCAGTTTACCTAATTATTTTTATAAAAGCTCCTCCAGTTGTTTTTTATCAGTTGGTTTTGTTTTCCCAGTTCCAACTTAGTGTTCCCAATATTTCCCGTGAAATGATAAAACATCTGTGTTTTAACACCTGATGGTTAGTTTATGTTCTATTAGGAACAGAATATGGGTTTATCATGTTTGCCAATCTTTTACTTTGTTTACTGTTTATACACAGTTTACAGATTATTCATATCTCTCCATTAAATAAGGAAAAAAATTGAAATTGACAAAAGTAATCATTACAAAGTTATAGAAGTCATGACATTGTTTTTTAATTATAGTCCAATATTTTTTTTAAAAAAACAAGCAAAAAATACGAGATATGTGTTATATCATAAGCTAATAATTTGTTGAACAATCCTTTTGAGGCCATAAATGCAAGTTTTCCAGAGCTCCATCAGATTTATTCACCTGTCCACAGGTATTCTGGCCCACTGATCAGCAAAGCGCTGTCATTGGTCCAGGACCCTAATGTTTGCTTTTCTATTACTTTTTCAACCTAATTAAATAATAATTTATCAAATTTATATCTATTATTATTTTTTTCTTTCAGTCCAGTCTTTTTAACTATTTAAGAAGGGGACGAATAAATTATAACTTTTGTGGAACTATTTTAAACCAACAAGAATAAGAAAAACAACAATTCAACACATTAAACATAACAAAATTAACTCTCACAACTACTTTTTCCACCATTTTTAAAACTAACTATAATTCAGTCATAAATGTGTTTCCATAAAATGAACTTATTGAACTTCCAACTAAAATTTTCCATCGGGAGTTCCTTAAAGACCACTCTGGCTTGCAGCGGATTGTGTGGACAGAACACACACACACACACACACACACACACACATACACACGCACACACACACACACTGGCCGCTGCAGGCTGCAACCTCCCTCTCCCGCGTGCGCTTCGCGTGGAGCTACCGCGCTGCTGCACAGCCTCTGCAGCCGCAGCAGCAGCGTCGCGTGCAGCGGTGCGCGCCGGATCGATCCGCGTATCGGAAAATAATCCATAGCCGCATGGTGACGTCACGCCGCTCGTCGGCTATAGTGGCCGTGCGGTTCGGTCGGTGGGTGGCTGGGTGCTGCGCGAGCGCCAGAGGTGGAAGGTTGCGTTTATAACCCGTCCTGGATCTTGGAAGGAAAATAGAAATCTGACAAGAGGATTTTAGAGGAATAAAAGAAAAGAAAAAAACTGCGCGAGGACGTGCACGGGATTGTTTGGTTGTGACGTCGGCGAATGGGAATGTAGCTGTCACAGCCGCGGACGGGAGGAGGATGGACGCGTAACAGCGCGGACTGAGCCAGCTGTGGCCTGCTTCTAACAGCAACATCTGGCCGGTGCGTCTCGCGCTGACAGCCGCTTGGCAGGCGGGCGTGCGAGCGGGGGGACTCCGCCTGCGTGTGTGCGCGTGGACCCGGCTCGAGCGCAGCCTCGCTTCCCCGGTCCGGTGAGTCCGGTGTGTGTGACCTCGTCCTTGGTGTGCATGATGAGCGCGGGGTGATTGATGTGCGCGCGCTGCATGTGGCACATGATGGATGGTTGTCGGGGATTGATATGAAGAATGAGAAAGAAAAAAAAAGGATGAACGTGACGTGCTGTTAAATGCATCTCCCGCGTGCACAGCACACCTGCAAAAAGGAGGCATAACCTTCAATTGGAAACTATTGAAACTGTGTGTTTATGCAGATTTAAAGCGATGCATGCCTGCAGGGGTTAATCCCTCTGGATGTCCTCATAAAACCACAGCAGGGTAAAAGATGAGCGAGAGAAAACACCATCATCTCATTATGATTGTGCACTAAAAAAGCACAATCACCCTGTGAGCCTCCATGGAGGTGCTGCTGGTACAATAAGGTCAGAATGAAAGCTGCAGGGATGTTAGAGGTTTTAATAAAATAAACCTTGATTATAATTTTCAGTTCATTAAAGCGAGCTTGTCTGCATCCTCAGCGTTGTCTTATTGTCGTTATGCAGGGTTATAGAGGGCGCCTCGGCAGCCAGCAGGCTCTGGACTTGAGCGGCGAGGCGGAGGGGATGGAGGAGGGCGACGCAGAGGGGGACGTGGCCGTGGCGGGCAGAGAGGGGCCGAGCGCTCGCAGCCACCCGTCCGACTCCACCACCACCAACCTCCTGGCTTCCGTCAAAGAGCAGGTAGGCAGCAGGAGATGCTGCAGTCACACCCTTTCCTGTTCCCGGGTATTCCTGCCGGGCTTCCCTGGCATTCCCAGGCGCTTTTCCTTCATCCTGACATCCTGACAACCCACTGTTAGGGTTCTGATTGTGTACTTTCCTGCTCTGGGAGGCAATGAGACGTCATCTCATAAAAGACAGAAAGTAGAGGAAGATCTGACCACAATCATTTCTTCCTTTAAGTAATATTTTCAGTGCTTTTCCACATCTTTCTGGTAGTTTTGTGTGTCTTTGTGAGGATTTTTCTCCTCCATGGCCTTTTTGTATTTAAAGTAAGACATTCTACATCCCAAAGTTCCCACTTTAGCGCCTCTTTTATGTCTTTTTACATCAGTTTGTGGTCATTTTATTCTCTTTATGGGTCGCTGTGTGTCTCTTTGAGGTAATCTTGCATTCCGTTGTACTGAAAATGACTCGTTGAGGTCATTTTCCATCCCTTTGAAGGTATTTCATTCATCTTTTCATGGGATTTTATTTCCCTTTGTGGTCATTTTGGTTGTCTCCATGGTCATTTAGCAACACTTTTAGGTCTTTGTATCTCTTTTTTGTAATTCTTTTCTTTCTTTGGTACTTCTTGAAATAATTTTACATAATATTTAGCCATTTTGAGAATTACTGTGAGGATTTTCAGTGTGTTTTTGCTGCTGTTTTACATCTCCCTGCAGTAATTTTGAGTTTCCTCAAAGAAATTATAGTTATTCTACATTCTTACGTGTCTCATTTATGTGCCGTGGAAATAAAAATAGAAGGCAATGACTTGCAAATTTCTTCAATCCATATTTTATTCCCAGTAGAACAGAAACAACATGTAAGACGTTGAAACTGAGACATTTTAACCGATGGCAGCAGCACATCTGTAGAAACTAGTTCCAGCTGATGTTCAGCATCGTGTCTGTCAACATCTGGGAGGTGAGGAGCAGCTGCTGGAGTTTAAGGAGAGGAATCTTTCCCGTTTGATCAGGATTCCAGCTGCTCTACAGTCCCGGACCTTCATGATGCTCCAGATGTTTAGTCCTGCTGCAGGTCTGGATCAGTCTGTGGTCCAGCTGAAATGTTCCTTCCCTGAAAGAGAGACGAAGAAGTTCATATTTTCCTCCATCTGATCAGGAATCTGTTTACCTCAGAGCTAAAATGCTCAGTGGGATCAAAGGCGCGTAACTCTGCACACAGAGGTTCCTCTTAATTCTCTGAGTCTTTTGATGATAAAACACTGTAGATGGTGGCGTCTTCAAAGACCTTGCAGTTTCACACTGATGAGCATTTTTCAGAAATGTTTAAATGCAATTTGTTACAGAATCATGAACCTCTGTCCATCTTCGCCTGCCTCTCTGAAAGCCTCTTTATAATGTTGACAGTTAGCCTGGCTAAGTATCAAACGCTCCTTCTGGGTTTTTAATTTGTACCAGTTAGTTTTCTAGGCTTTGTTGCTCCTGTTCCAGCTTTTTACAGACACATTGCTGCCACATGATTCAGTATGAGCTCATATTTTCCAGGAACTGGTTAAAATGTCTCAGTTTCAAAGTTTCAACATCTGATAAGATCTGTTGTTTATGCTCTTTTGGGAACAGAATATTGGTTTGAGATAGTTGTGGTTCATTTTATTTAGTTTTTACTTAGACTTTACACAGTGTCACAACTTTTTAGGTTTACTTTGTAGTAATTTAGTCATTTAATTTGGTGTCATTTTGCTGTATTTCGTTGTCGTCTTCTCCCACGAACATCAGAGATGTTGGCGAGTGAGTGCATGAACTGGATCTGGTCTTTCTCTGCAGTTGCTGCACCTCATAGGAGATAAATGAGCTTTTTCTCTAACAACTGGAAGCCTGAGAGAGGGGTTTGTGCAGAGGAGGGGAAAAGTTCAAAGTGGAAATCGATGAGTTTTTTTTGTGACGAACAGAAAATAGCAGTTGAGTCTAATCGATGATTGTTGCCGTTTGTATCAAAACCAAAATTTCTTCAGTGCTCGGATGTTTTCGTCCACATACAACTGGCTGAAAATGGTCTTTTGTTTTTTCAACTGGGTTGCAAAACACCACCATATTGTTTCCATGGTTACCACCTACTTGCATCTTTAATGACACCACAGGCTAATTTTTTCCCGCATGGGCGAACACCGTCAACAGCTACTACAACAACGGCGGATAATGGCAGCGTTGCAGAAACTATATTGATTTGTCGGGGTGCCCAAAAAGACCGTTTTTCATCAGAATCGAGATTCTTCTTCATCCATTGTCCGAATCATTTCAAAATGTCCAAGAATCGATTTTTCTTTCCAAAGACTTAAAAATAATTTGCTTGACTACCTTCAAAGCTACCGCTAAGAGACAAACTCTTCAAGGTTTGCAACATTTAAAGGGAACATATCATGCAAAATTCACTTTTCTAAGCCCTTAAATCCCTGTTTTTGTCTTTTTTGAGCGTTCAGGGGTGAAGAAAAATTTAATTTATTCACTTCCGGTGCCGCGTATATATCTTGGGTCACATTTTTCAGCCTGTTTAGTTTTCTCCATTCCTTATTACGGTTTCTTGTCTATTACGTCACTGTATTTGCAGCGGTTCCGCAAAATATGGTCATGTTATTTTTGAAAAAAGTTCTCTGCCGATCGTTAGTGGCTAAGAGGCTAAGGGGGCGGAGTCAAACCGAGAAAAAACGCTCTGTAACCAGGAAGGGTGAAATGTCTGTTCAGATTTAAAGAGACAGCATCAAATCGAGCTGCTCTCATTGACTGTAGAGAAACACCTCAGAACAGGGGTTAAGAAGGCGTGTGTGGAGCTATAATAACAATGATTTCAGACCAAAGGATTGCAATTTTATTTATTTAAACCATAATTTATTTATTAAAATATGAAAAGGAAGGATTTAAAAGCATGATATATACACTTTAAACCAGTTTTCTTTCAACTAATGAAACAATTCCTCAGAGCTGTTTCTGGCTTAGAGAGGAATGAAGTTAATCAGCAAAGTTTGTTACTAAAAAAGGATTAAATGTGAAATAAGATCAGTTTGAATCGAGTCAATACAGAATTGGATCAACACCCCAAGAATCAGAATCAAATTGAATCGTTGTTGTTGTAAGGATCTCATCCCCAATGATTTATAGCATCATAGCATTCTCAGATCTATAGCATTATCAGCCCACATGGACAAGCAGAACAGCCTGGTTCCTCCCAAACCGCCCATATTTACCCACCAACCCTCCATTTACCACGTCTGGTGGAGGGCGAGTGGAGCGTCCAGCCCTCAGATAGCGGGTCTGCAACGCTGTAGTTTAAACCTGTGATGCCAAAAATGGAGGAACCAATCCTGACGTGTGAAAATCAGCAGGTGTAAGAAGATCAGACGCTAACCTTGCTGCTGTCCCTTTTTGTTTGTTTTATAGTTGTGTTTGCCTCTTCGGGCACTTTGTATCCCTTTAGGGTTGTTTTAGGATGTCGGTCAGATTTCATATTGTCTCCAAATGAGAGCAAAGTGTGATGGATTTCCATGAATTCGCTCATCTTCTGTCGGTTCCTCCCCTTTCCACACTTTTTTCCTGGAATCCAATCTGGTTATTTAATTCAATAAAGACGCTGACAGCTATCTAAAGTGAAATTTATGCCTGCAAGCTTTCCTCCGAGCATAGGGACATGTTTTGCCACAAACTTGTTTTGCTGTTGACATCCCCTGAAAGACAGTGAGTCTGCAGGAGCAACAAAACAACAGAGACGTGTGAGGCCAGACTCCGTCTGTCTCCCTCCCCTGCTGTTATTTTAATGCCCATTTCTATCCGACAGCATGCCGCTCGCTCTGTTCTCCTCCTCTTAATTATACCTGGACAGTGGCCATATTCTGCGCTCAGTGTGCGTCTCTGAATTAGGCGCACTGCTATTTAAAGGCTAACGTTGTCCAAAAAAAAAGAAGCAGCTCTTACTTTTAATCTGCAGCTTCCTCAGAGCCAAAAGCCCGACTGTGATACGGCTGCATGGATGCTTTTCTAAGAACAGCCACGTTGCTGCTAATTCGTTTTTTGTACAAAACTTTTTGATTCAATGGTTGGTTCTATTTTGTTGTATGCCGCTGGAATATGGGGCTTTACGGAAATTAAACATATTAGTGCTATCCAAAACAGAGCTGTCCGATGCTTTTTAGGGGTTCATAGGTTTACTACTAAACTTGCTGTAGAGGGTGACATGGGTTGGGAACCTTGTCTTATAAAGTAGAGAGTAGAAATGTTGCGTTTATGGAACCGCCTCACTCAACTTCCAGATGATAGGCTGACCAAGAAGGTTTTTATTTGGGATTACTCAAATAACTACCCATGGGCAAACAAAATAGCTACATTACTATCCATGCTTGATTTAAGTTATATTTATCTAAATAAACTGCAATGCAATATAAGCAATTCTAAACAACTCTTTTTCATTGACTTTAAAAAACAATGGAAACAGGACATATGTAGAAAACCAAAACTAAGGAATTATATTCAATTTAAGGTAGAGTATCAATCGGAATCTTGTGTAAAATGACATCTATCTCAAAAACAGAGATCTCTCTGTGCACAGTTTAGAACTGGTAGCCCCCCTCTGGCAGTGGAAGTGGGCAGATATAAGGGTCTTCCCGAGGAGGAGCGAGTCTGTGTTCTTTGTGACCTTAAAGGGACTATACCCGATTTCACGTCCGGCTAGCTTAGTTAGCGATAGCGGCTATTTTGTTTTAGCTTTTGTGTGACGCTTTTTCTTGGCTAAGGGGTTTAACTTTCATAATTTG
>JAVQJG010020616.1:0-16134 GCA_036024015.1 Craterocephalus amniculus | reverse complement strand
AAATCAACGTTAAAAGTGAGCGAGCTACCTGTGAAAAGATGGCCGCCCAGCGCGGACGTTCCACTCCATTGGCCGGCAGCGCGGGCGAGTCATCTAGCCTTTATTATGTATATCTATGTTTGTACCTGCCTCACTCCCAGCGGCACTTCCTTGTTTGCTGAGGGAATCATTCAGCGGAACGCCATTGGTCGGCTGCAGACGCATTTTAATTCTATTGGTTAATATTCAGGTCAGTCATCTAGAGGAGGCGGGCTGGCAGGTCGGCACGAGGAAATAGGTGTAGGAAGTAAATACTGTAGTTTTAGTCGCTTTCAGCACTACAAGTGTGAATTTTTGAGTGAAAATGAGGCGAATTTTATTTCTCCTGGCGGTCATCACTTTACTGTGTCCTCCCGCTGAAGCGCTGGACAACGGCCTGGCCCTGAAACCCACCATGGGCTGGCTGCACTGGGAAAGGTTCATGTGTAATACCAACTGTGACGCGGACCCCAACAACTGTATCAGGTAAGACTATCAACTGTAGGGCGATTTTCTGCATCGCTTGTGACTCCACAGTCCCACTGGTGGAGAAAAAAAATAAAACAAGTGTTGCATAAAAAATATTGACTTTCTTTACTGTCTGGATGAATCACTTAACACTACTTTTCGGAAAGAAACGGCGTTTATTAAGTGTAAAATCACTCTCGAAAATGTGAGCTCTTTAATAACATATTAAGAAAACCAGATAAACGTGATTACCAGTCACTAACATCTCACTCAATCCCTTTGGATTCAACACATTTTCTGGCCGGCCAAGAGGTTGCCAAGTTGTCGTTACAGTCATATGACCTGATAATTCCAGTTGAGCTGGAAAAAAACAGGTTTGTTTCCTGTTTTAAAAAAGGATGGGCTAGATTCCGAGAGGGCACTCGGGTAGACCAGTTTAGGACTTGAACTCAATAACTACAGAGCTGTTGGGATGCAAGCAGAATTTCATTTGGATTCATCTTACTTGAAAAAGATGTCTGTTTGGCAGGATATCATACAGCCTAAAGGAAGCCTTTTCAGATGTGTGAGATGTCCATGTTGTTGCACTCACATGCTGGGTTTTAAACTGGGGGTGGTCCCTCTTCTTTTTAGCTCTTGCAGTAATTTCCAGAGGAACACAACATAGTTTTCCACTTTTCCTCAGTCCATCTTGACAAGCTCAAGCCTGGTGAAGTGTTTAATTGTATTAATTATTTTTCCCCCTTTGCCTAATAGAATTTCAGCTTGAGTTCATGGATGCATAAATGAACCACGCTGGTTTTCAGAGGTATCTCTGAATCCACTGCAGAATCACATTTTTTTTATGCAGTAGCCTTAAGATTATGACCATTCAGTTTGCATACATATGTATTTGACCATGTCCAGATTCTGTAAGTTATTTGATTTATTATTTTACACAAATGATGAAATCATCACATAATGTAAAGTTTATTTTTAGAAACGCCTGAATCTGCAAAGCAGTTGCTCAATAATACTCATCTTTACCCTTGAAAGATTCCCCATCTTTGTCATGTCTGCTGTCATTAAAGCTAACTACTTTATTTGGGAGCTGCCATACCAGTGTTTTACTGGTCCTGTACCAGTTTATCTTAGATGTGTTTATAGTAATACACAGTATAGTGTTACAGTCTCAGTGCATTTTACTGAAATGTCGTTAGATTTTCCAGGCTGTCAAATAATTATGCAGGGATTGAAAAAATAGAACCATTTTCAGTGTCAGTCACACTAAAGACTTGTTTTCCCCTTATTATTTATTTTGTTTTAAAAGAATAAAAAATTTTAAAGAAAAAAAGAAAACAGTATCACTCAGCAGTACACATTTAATGTAGCATAGTAAAAAATATTGATCTCTCCTTTAATGACAAATACACACGTCTGCCATGCAGAGCAACAAAGTACCGAATGTCTGTAATCTTAATTATTCTATTACTTGACCATTGACATTCTTTGTGACTAACTTTTAGGTAATATCTCTATAATTGTGTGTGCCGTTTTGTTTTTGCAAATGACATTGAATGTTGGCATCTAACTGATACTATCAGCCCCGCCTGTCTCCTCCTGTTGCCCTGGCAGCGAGCGTCTGTACATGCAGATGGCAGATGTGATGGTGAAGGAGGGCTGGAAGGAAGCCGGTTATGAATACGTCTGCATCGATGACTGCTGGCCCTCCCATCAGCGCGACGCTAAGGGCCGCCTGCAGGCAGACCCCAAAAGATTCCCTGGGGGTATCAAGAGACTGGCCGAATATGTGAGTAGCTGGTATAAACCGGGAATGAGGAAGCTGAGTGTGAGAATACCAAGAGTATTAGCACAATAAGTCCTCCATAGACATCAAAGAGGTAAGGGATTCAGAGAGACTGAAGAAAGTGAGAAATGCTTTCATTTATTTCACCTGCTGCAAGGAGCCAAATGAACGGATCTGATGGGATAAACCTGATTTTATTATTGCTTCTGGGGTTGGGACTGCAGTATGAGAAGTTACTGGGTTCAATAATGATAAACTGTCTAACATCCAAGGCATACTCCCATTACTGGGACGTACAGTTTATCATTCAAGTTTGCAACGTTAAAGATCTACTTTTTAAATTTTCAACCTTAAAGCTCTGCCTTCTGGACTCATTTGATGGCACAAGTCTAATATGTGCATTTCTAGAGTCGTCGCTGAGAAAACGTACTTATAGAGCTTCCACATCCGGGACGCCGCCTGCTGAGTTTCGCTTTGCGCATACGTTGCGGTACTGTACATGCAAGCAAGCGAATGTAAACACACCTTATGAATGCACACCGGCAGGTTCAGCAAATAAACATTTGAGGAAGTTATCAGAGGGGGAAGAAGGAAACTAAGGAGAGCGACAGCAAAGCACAAGATGAAACAAGAGTCATGAAAAAACACTGTTACTGTCTAGAGAAGCAGGGTGGGGTGCAAGATGGAGGCTGAAGTAGCTGTTGATAGAGGGTGCGTCACAGAAAATAAAGTATGTTTTATAGTGGGATTTTAAAAAGTTTGAAGAAGTTCTCGTTGAATAAATCTAGAAGCAAAAGTAATTACAGAGTCAGATTACTTATTCATCCAGGCCGACCTGCAGTTATTTACATAATGAGGGAAAAAGGACCAGATGTGGAGCCAAGGTCTCAGATTTTATCTAGGTGGAAATGAGGATGTGAAAAAAAGTGAAAAATGCAGAGCTTACCATGTTTCACCCTGGAAATGAGTAGAAACTATTCAGACCAGATGATCCCCACCTCAGAGTTCACATGCAGCATAGCAACACAGACAGGTGAAAACTGATGTACAGGAGAATAAAATAAACAAACCCCATTTTCTGCTGTGCAACATCGCCACCTACTGGTGTGAATACGTTACAAAAAATAACCCCGGTGTGTACTTGCAGGTTAAATAAGCATGTTTTCTCCTTTTAGGTCCATTCTAAGGGTCTGAAGCTGGGCATTTATGCAGATGTGGGGAAAATCACCTGTGCTGGATACCCCGGCAGCCTGGGTTACTATGAGACTGATGCCCAGACTTTTGCAGACTGGGATGTGGATTTGCTCAAATACGATGGCTGCTATTTGGACTGGACTTTGCTGGGAGAGGGTGAGACTGAAATGTCTGCGGGGATGTGTCTGAGCTGCAGATTCAAATCCTGACTGCTGTTACTTTACAAAAAACCTAAGAAAGTTGAGAATAGATTTTTGCAAAAATCATGTTAATCACAGATGTGAAGCATTTTCATTGCTCTTTACAAAACTTTCACCTTTTTCTGATTAAGGCTACATCAACATGTCAAGAGCACTGAACAAAACCGGGAGAAGTATCCTGTATTCCTGTGAGTGGCCTTTGTATGAATGGCCTTACCATAAGGTAAGCGAAAACTTCCAACATGTAAGGAAAACATTTTTTTAACATATATTTTTGTGGTGACATTGTAAAGAGCATTTATGTGCCTCAAGCCTGACTACGCAGCAATCCGTAAGACATGCAACCACTGGCGCAACTCTGAGGACGTGTTCGACTCGTGGAACTCTGTCAAGTCCATCTTGGAATGGACTGCTTCTCATCAGGACGTCATCGTCCCCTCAGCTGGACCCGGAGGCTGGAATGACCCTGACATGGTACTCTGCTCTTCTCCAGCTCCACAACACTCCTTCATCTGACCTTCAGCTCAGCAGAGCCAGTGGCCTCCGAGTAGAAAGCTGTTTTAGTATTCTATAAAACACATTGAGCAGCTTACCGCCTGATACTTGAAGCAAGTTTTAATGAACAAGCACACAAATTTGCTTTCTCGGAATGTAATGTTAAATACTAATGACATCTTTTGCCCCACTTCTATGGTTTAGGAGAAAAGCTTTTCAGTAAGGCCTGAATATTCTCGCGAATTGACATGACATTTTTCCAATGTCTCTAGCTTGTAATTGGGAACTTTGGCCTGAGCCACGACCAGCAGGAATCTCAGATGGCATTGTGGGCCATCATGGCAGCCCCTCTGTTCATGTCTAACGATCTCCGGGACATTTGTCCTCGCTCCAAGAAACTGCTGCAAAACAGCCACATCATAGACATCAACCAGGACCCGCTGGGCAAACAGGGATATCGTACTGCCAAGGTGGGTGTGAGAGCAGCGGTCTGATTTTTACTTCCTGTCTGGAGATATTTAACAGACTTGTTCTGCAGGTGGACAGTTTTGAGGTGTGGGAGAGGCCTCTGTCGAAGAACCGTCTGGCTGTCGCTGTGCTGAACCTGCAGGAGATGGGCGGAGCACGCGGCTTTGCCATCAGGCTCATTCCTGGGTGGAAGATCTGTAACCCCAAGTGTAACGTCACGCAGATCCTACCAGAGTACAAAGAGCTGGGAGTTCAAACCCTACAGAGCGGCATCGTTTTATCGGTCAACCCTTCAGGCACCGCTCTGCTGACAATAACCCCCAGCAGCAGAAACGTCAAGAGTCTTTTTTCTAAGCTGTACTGGAGGCCTGTAGCCATTAAACGAGACATCACCATTTTGTAGTCCTGCGGTTATGGATTTGTGGAAAATCAATTTCTTAAGGCTAAATGGATACATTTTCAAAGAGATCATTTACAATGGCGTTAACTTGACTACTGTGATGGTTGAGGCATATTTGAATAAGTTCAATAAGTCACAAGTCTCACCACAGACTTGTCTGAATGGCAGAGTTTTTCTAAGAAACATATTTCTGTGCCTCTAACAACTTAATACGGGTTAAAGAAAAAATTACTACAAGAATGTTTCGACAGATTTATTGAAAATAGTGACAGCTTCATCCGACAGACTGGACCACAGTTTAGAACTGGATGACCTGGCCCTGCAAGGAAACAAAGGGAAAACAGGAGTGAAAATGCTGCTTGGTTTTATGTGATTTATTTCTGCAGTTTGTAAAGATTCTGAATGACTTTTGCACTGTGAAAGAATAAACTTGCTACACAAATTATAACTGTTACATGATTTGTAGATAAATATTGTATCTGTAACACAAGTTACTATCGTAATGTAGTCTACTTTTAGAGAAAAAAACTTCTCTCAAGCTATTAAGTTTTAACATTTTACCCTAAAAGACATTATGGTCATAAACTAAATTCACTTTCAACTTCTATTTAACTTTGAATACAAACTGATGTCGTATGCATTTCTGTTAAATCAGGTCTCAATAATCACAATTGTTGCAATTTCCCTTTGGAATAAGCATTTTTCATTTTCATCAAATGCTGAACTTTGGACATTAGAACAAGTTCATAAACCAATGGTTGAAACTAAAGCTGCAATATCTTCTTATTTACACAAACACTATTGGGTTACCCAAAAACCCTGTTTAGTATTTAGCATATACCATGTGTTTTATCTTAAATTTTTGCAGTTTACATCTGTCTACAATTAAATTGCAGAAAAAGCATGAAGGTATATGTTGTAAATTGTATTTCAAACATGTCTTTTTAACATGAAGAAACCGATCTAATTATGTTATGGCAATCTCAAAGCTAGCAACAGAAAAAGGAATGCTAATGCATTCTCAAGTTGTGCTAATGTTTCAGAAATCATAATTTCTTACGCAAGAATATCTTGTTTTAGATCACTGGGTTAAAATTATGTTTATTGACTTTGTCTAGATCAACAGGGGGCAAATGTGAGTGCAAAATTAACCTACTGAACCATATAATTCATACACCATGGCTCAATAACATACTCTTCAATTGCTTTTAAATATTTGTTCCGATCCATATGAAACAAAAACTACACGTGCAGTTTAACTTAAACACCCAAATACATTTGGCGTTTCCTAAGTCCGCCGCATAATGCATAACTCTCCTCCACACTTAATCACTCAAGTCATGTGCTTCAAAATATAAATGCAATTCAACAAAATTCTCAACCAAAGGATGAAAAAAATCCAGTTCTGGTTCAAATTGAAGACTGGTGCAATTTCGATGCATTCCTGAGAGCAAAATATTTTGAGTACCCTCACATCTTATTAAGTGGTCCTGCCCATGTTTAACATATTCCTCAAGTTTCAGTATTTTAAAAATGTATATGCAAAGTATGCTATATACATTTATTGTACTGCATGCTTTACTGACGTCATCATGTCTAAACATTCTGTATGAAAGTATCATGGTACAATAAGCTACTGGAGTTAACTGACAATGTTGTATTAAGGTGTTCTGAAACTGAGAGGCATGTCAAGCTCAAATGAGCCATCATGGACGAAATGACTTATTTGATTTTAGTACAACTAAAAAATGCTTGGTATAACAGACTTCACTCTACAAGTGTGCACAGAAAGGGCCAAAGATTGTGTAACCCATACCTTTCTCTTCTTGTCACCTCCCAACTCGAAGTGCTTGCATCTCTTGATGGCCAGCATTCTCTTGGATCTGCAGTTGGGTTCCACACACTCGAGCCTCAACACAATTTTCTTTGTAGTCTTAGCCTGAAGAGATGGGTGCATTAATTAGTATAATACCGCACGTTCACTGGCCATTGATCAAGCTGGATCAGAAAAGAAAAGCTACCTTTTTCCGGAAAATGGGCTTCGTTTGACCACCATACCCACTCTGCTTTCTGTCATATCTCCTCTTACCTGCAAAACAGTTACAGTTCAGACAAAACTCCTTTTGATATAATGTGAATCATCTGAACACTGGAGTAGCTTGCTTACCCTGTGCATAGAGGGAATCCTTTCCCTTCTTGTACTGGGTAACTTTGTGGGGTTGGTGCTTCTTGCACTTCTTGCAGTAAGTCCTGCGGGTCTTCGGGACATTCACCTGAACAACACAGGAGACAATATATCAGCTAACTAGGTATATGATGCTTTTCCTCATTCCATATGAATGATGGAGGTTCACATTAAATATGGTAATGTTAAGGCCTTCTCACCAGAGCTAACAGCCTGCAACCGGTTAATTTAATGAAAACCATCCATAAAAATTAGAATTAACTCCGAATAATCCCAAAATACTCAGACATTTCTCTTGCTTAACCCAAAAGCGTGTTTTTTAAACTGTTGCCAATCTGATCACTGTAAACCGGTCTGTTGGCAAGCTAGCGTATTAGCAGTATAGCTACCGAACATTAACAGAGTAAATTATTAAAAATATTACATTCTTCTATCATATCGACAAATTAATTTATATTTATCCTGAACTGCACAAGAAATTGGACTATCTGGACAGGAAGTGCTACTAGCCATTTTTTCATCCACTAACGTTGTAATCACCATCACCTCAATATAAGTGTTAAGACGTAAGAGATTAAACCTAATATTGCCATCACTGCGTTTATCGAAACATTAACATTACATCTCAGCTGAACAGATACAGATAGCACGCCATAAATGGCCGGATTGAGTGAGATTATAGAAAATGCATTCGTGTGGTGATTTCATACCATGGCTGCGTCCCGATGCTGCGGAGAAGAGGAAGGCCGAGGCCGGAAGCACTTTGTAAAGTAGACCTCAGCGGTGGATACAGCTACAATCACGTGGTCTGCCCCCTAGCGGTAGGAGGTGATTGGTGGACAAAAAGGAAATAACATTTTTTTAATGCTTTTTTTACAGATTGAATACAACATCTAGTAGAAAACAGTACAAAAAGTACAATAATACACAACAGACAGGAGACTGTAAATGAAACACAACTAACAGTAAGGCATATAAGAAATAAAAGACAGAGCCGGAACCTATAGGCTAACAGTACGGACCTAGTTAAACCTGATGATATTTTCCTAGCACATTCAAAAGTTTCAGTGAGGGTAAGGGAACATTTTAGCAAAGTTGCAAATGAAAACAGCTGCTATGTAAGTGTGATTCTCAGGTACTTATGCTAATTGAGTTTTAAAATTTTGTTCAGTTTTACTTCTTACTTGATGTACCTTCTACTGCGATACTAATTCAACATGTTAACTTAATCTTGTAGTAACTGAGATGAACGTTTTTACAATGGTAATTGGGACATTTCATTATTTGATTCTCTATCTAAATCCCATCACAAAGACAACACAGACATAAGAAACCCTGCATACAAGTTTTAGATTGTGGCAAGAAGCTGAATTACCAGGAGAAAACCCACAAGGGTTCAAGGAGAACGAGCCATCTTCACATATCACGGCCCGCTCTGATTCAATTAGGAATCCATCTATCGTTTGGCCCCTGCTGCACCATGACACCACCTTTAACCTCTCTCCTTCATGAGTTTTATTAAATACTCAAATGATAAAATGTCCTGTTAAAATCAAGCGCAAGGGGAAAAGTCTATAACCTGACCCATAATTTGTTTATCTTAACTTTTTTTATTCTTCCCCTTTCCACTAATAACTTCATGACATTTCAGATTCATATTGTCCCTGTATGTTAATAAAGGAGTTGTAACCAGATACAGATACAGTGGGAACATGTTATGTCCATAAGAGGGATTTCAGTTTCCAGCCAGGTGTCTGGCATTTTGTTCCACAACTGATGGAGATTTACTCATCTTATCCTGAAGTCTTTATCTTCCTCCTGCAATAGTCAAATTGCCATTTGACAAGGCAAGAAGTCCCCTCAACTAAAGGTGTCGCACTGTGACTGCATGCAGTAACCAAACATGGTCCTGTGAACAATGTTTAACTGGCATCCATTTATCACCAAAACTGTCCAGAGGGTTGATATGAAAATGAGCAGGACGAAAAAGGGGAAGTAAGCAGACTCGATTCCTCTCTGTGGGTGTGTTTTAACTTCTTGCATCACAGACTAAAACACATTTTATGGAAAGCGAACTACTGAGGCAAAGGTTCATGCCACAATTTCAGGCGTCAGCATCTGCGGTTGTTTATCGCATGCTTTACTTTTTCAGGGGCTTGGTAAGTGACACAAATTTTAAATGTTCGCTTTAAGGTCAATATTGTTTTTTCTTGACTTGCAGGGATGCATTACACAGAATTAGTCGCTGAATACTGAATCTTTAGTGATGCGTATAAAACGAGAATTACATGTTCTGTTAATTTGTGCAAACACTGCCAGTACTGGGTGTCTATCTGAATCCTAGAGAGAGTTTACTTAAATAAAATAGATTATATCTTTGTGACTTTATCTACTGAAACATCTCTCGTTAAAGTAAATTGTGGACAGGCATGCACTTTTTCGGTGTCTGATGTTTCTGACAGTGCTACGTGTTGACAAAACGGTCATCATCAAACCATATCTCATTATCAGATCCTGGTAACACTTAATGCATGGCAGATGTCTTGAATGGATGTTTAATACAATTCAGTTCCTGAGAACTGACTGTCACAGATCATATCCACATGAACATATGTGGCATATTTGTGGTTAGAACTACCAAACTTCATGGGTTTCCCCTGTTTTTTCTCATTTCTCCGTCATAGATGCGCACACACTCACACAAGCACATTCAGTGCACATATTACTTATCGGTCAGGAAACATCAGGAAAGAGAGCATCTTGATAGGTTCCTGTTTAAGCAAGAGTTTTGAGCTTATGGTCATGTTGCTGGTGTCATACACGGTGAACCCAATGCTGTTGAATAATAGGGGTTTTTTTTCAATTAAAATATACATGAAGGCTTTCGTATATTTATTGTGGCTACATTTAATTTTAATTTAGATTACTTAGCATCACTCCTGGCATAATGTCAGTGTGTTGTCTGGTTTCTAATCCAACCCATACATGCCAAAGACAATCAGGTAAAAAGTGAGTAAAGCTTGTTGCGGATGCATTGTGCAGGGAAAAACAGCATGTTTATGGGGAATTACCTGACACGTAGGCAACTGTTATCTATCAGATGTGTGAAAATATTCTGTAAACGTGCCAATTATAGATGTTCAGGGCAGTTGGTTTTTTTTCTCCCTTTACATTGCAATGCAACACTGATGCAACTTCCCCATGAATTTGTCTGTGTCAGCCACAGTTAGTAAACTCCCCTCAGAAAAGACTAAAAAAAAAAAGGAAAAACTTGACCTGCTCTAAATAGAAATGCTGCATCAAGTTATAAAAAATGCCGTTAAGTCGACAGGTTTAATACATCCATACTTGGATTTTCAGTGTCATCACGTTAACGATGTGAGAAAGCATCGGCGGTGACAAATGAGGAATGAGTAAACAATGTTTCACAGAATAGGGAACATTGCTGCCTGTTGGGACGGCACAAAACAAAGCTCATAGGTCTTATCATTGTGGGGTTATGAAATTTCAGAGGCCTGGTTAGTAGGGAGTGACAGAAGTTTCTGGCAGTGTCACAGTTACAGTTCAGCCGATAGAAGGAAGTGCTCACTGCTGAAAATAGGCTGAACTAAAATGCAAAAACATCTGACAGACACAGATGATGAGCATACGGCCGGGTGACGGGGTAAGTTTGAGAATCTGATAGTGAATATGTGAATACAAATCCTTATTGTGACTTTGAAACATTGAATTGTTTTTTTAAAAACATCCTGTCAATTGAGGTGAAAACATAAGAGCATAGTTCTTTGAGCCACAAGTGATAATTTGATAAGGTTTGAGCTGAAACTCTGCATTGGTTGTGACCACAGTCGACACTAACTCATTGGCTTTGACTTTGTGAGCAACTTTCTTCCTTTAGCCTTCGTCATATGTAAAGGGGACTCATTTGCACCGCATATAGTTCATGTTTGTATTTATAACATAAAGAACTTTTGTCTCAGTGCTCTAACAAAGTCTCCATTGTTGCCTTACACTCTAGCTAACACACCATCATTAGCATTTTCTTGATCTGGAGGTGTAAGTTTTATTTTAAGTCTGGTGGTTAGAAGGTGTTGAAGACAAGACACAAACAGAAAGAAAGTGCCGTCTCTTTAATTTGCCTACTTAAGTCAGACTACAGGTAAAGGATAATTATGTGTGTTTGGGTTCACGCGTGAAAGAGATTGGTTCCCCTGCAGTGGTGAAATATTTTCAATGTTCACGTCACTTCTTAGTTTTCGACTGATGAATGCATAGGAACGCGTTTTACATAGTGGATGTTCATGCAAATGCAAGGTTTGGATTCAAATATTCTGTTTTAACCTTATTCATTATCACTAGATCCTAAATTACTAAAAAACAACAATTTTAGAAAACTTTTAGCGCTTCTGTTGATTTGCAGTTTTAGACAGTAAAGTTTATGATTCAGACAAAGATACGGCCTCTGAGCAGAAAAGGAAAATTGTACATCTGGGTCGGCAAGATGATGGCCGTGATAAAGCAGCCACGGAAAAGACGGAAATGTTGGAAACGGAGAGCAGCTGGCATGAGAAGCAGAGCCAATATGCAAACTACGGCTTATCATTCACTGATAGGTGCTCACATTGTTTGTTAATCTCTTTCCAGATCTCTCCTCTCACCTATACAGTGGCACTGCTCTGACTTTATGAACAGCAGGCAAGTATTCATTTACAAAACTTTGCAAAAGGAATGTAAAAAAAAAAGAAAGAAAAAGGCTGAAAAGTGTGAACTGCAACAAACCAAATCCCTCTATTACTACTGAGCCGGGTGAGAATGGGTGAAACTGTGACAGCTTTCAGCAAAATTACTGCTGTAAGGTGTGAAGATGCTTTTTAGATACTGCTAATCCTCCCTCTGAAATGGCTTTAATTAATCGCTTGTTTCTGTTTCACCTAATTTAGGTTTAATCATGTCAGACAACATTCTGGAAGAAGTCTTCATTAAACGATCGCAGCAGAAGAAGAAAACATCTCCTCTGAACTACAAGGAGCGATTGTTTGTTCTCACACAGGAAAAAATAGCCTACTATGACTATGATGCTGACAAAGGGGTACGGATATCTGACTTCTTTTATTTTTTAACTGATGTTATCTCAGAGTTGGGTTTTTTTGACAATTCTTGTCTTGTGCAGAAGAAAAAAGGTCTGAAAGGATCAGTTGATCTTGAGAAGATCAAGTGTGTCGAGGTAGTCCAGCCAGAGCCGAACGCTCCACAAGAGCGAAAGTATCCATTCCAGGTAAACTTTTTTCACTGTACTTTTCTGACAGAGAATGTGTCAAATGATGAATAATAGCATTTATTTGAGTTCCTTCCTGTCTCAGCCCGTACCAAATATGCATAGCTTTTACTTTTTATTGCAAATTTTTCAGCTGAATTCATCTTAGAGACAGCTAGTCGCCCCCTCACATCTTCAGTATAACAATACTCATCTTACATTTTCTTCCACCCTTGTTAAAAAAAACTATTTGCACGTTAAAAGCTGCAAAATGATGGAGGGTCATATATGTGCTTTCTTGGACAAAAACTGTCCAAACTTGTAATCTGTAACACTCTGAAAGTCCATTGTTAAGAAGTGAAACTGTCTTGAGATGAATCAGGGGCTTTCAGTGACAGTGCAGGTGCAGCCATTGTCATAAGACTTAGGTAAACGTAGCAAAGAACATTTTAACTTAAGAGAAAATGTGAGTAAAAGTTTGTACAGTTCATATCTTCAGTATTACTCCAGTTGAAGAAATGTAAGAAAATATTAAGTTGCCAACAGATAAAAATGTATAGATCATCTTTTCCATTGATGGAATACAAACTTTGCTGCAGATCGTCTACGATGAAGGGCCGCTTTACATCTTTGCAAAGTCTGAAGATGTTCAGTTTATGTGGCTGAAGAAGCTGAAAGAATGTGAGTAAACAGTCTGACAGATTCATAACAGTGTTTCTGTGTCTTGTCAGTAATGATATCTAATAGTCTTTGCAATCTTTATCTTAGCATCTGCCATCTGCCAGCTTCCACAATAGCAAAGGCGCATGCCTATGCAAATACAAAAGTTGATTTAATGTAAATATGGTGTGTGTGCGTGTGTCCATTCTTGTGTATAGTGGTACGCTTCAACAAAGACCTGATGCAGAAGTACCATCCTTGTTTCTGGGTCGATGGGTTGTGGCTGTGCTGCCAACAGGAAGTTAAACAAGCAATGGGTTGCAAAGTACTGGATACTAAAAACGGTGGGAGCAACACTTCCTTCACTCTGAAATCTGAAACACTAAATAAATGCACTTCTCAGTTAATCCATTTATCGACTGAATAACATCCATGACAGGTTTTAAATCTGGGACATCAAGCCGAAGGCCATCCAGGAAACCTCTCCCTCCAACCCCCACAGAGGTAATCTCCAAGTCCTGTTCAAATTCATCTTAACCAATCACAGAATAAATAACTCCTTTTATATTGCGCCCAATGATCCTGTTGCAGGAGAAGGTTAGTCGGCCTTTGCCCCCACAACCACCCGAGCCACCCGCTCCCTCTTCAAGCATGACTGTTATAGCTGAATACGATTACACGCCTATGTCAGACCAGGACTTGGCGCTGAGGAAGGATGAGGAGTACACCATCCTAGAGAAGTCTGACCCCAACTGGTGGAGAGCCCGGGACAAATATGGGTGAGAGGACTCAAATACAAAAATTGGGACCCCAGTGACTTAGAGCAAAGTCAAGCCCAATCAGTTTACACCGAACATTAACAGATGAATTTGAAGTTAGATATAGTCAGATATTATGGATATACAGATATTAGTTTTTAATGGTTCAGCTTAGATTCTCATGGTTCAAACCACGTTTGGTTTTCTTTTGCAGAAAAGAAGGCTATATACCAAGTAATTATGTCGTGGAAGCAGAAAATGGGCTTGAAAGATTTGAGTGAGTATAAGTTCTACTGACCTCTCCATCGATTGGTTGGATTCATTTCCCATTCTAAATTTTTCATTTTTCATAAAAGCTGATTAATTCTTTATTCTTTTGTTTTTATCAGTATATCTTTCACTGCTGTATCAATAAATGCTGCAAATCAGTATAACATAAAAAGGACAACACTTATTTCCACAGCTGGTATTGCAAGAACACAAACCGAAGCCAAGCAGAACAGCTGTTAAAGTCGGAGGTAACTGTTTAGGTCGAAATATTAATTAACCCATAGATTAGAAGCTGAAGTAGCCTGTATCTTTATTTCAGACTGACTAAATCTATGTTTGATTGCTGTCCCCCATTCTCAGAATAAAGATGGAGGTTTCTTGGTGCGGGACTCCAGCAAAGCTGGGAAATACACTGTGTCTTTGTTCACCAAGGCTGGTGGGTGAGTAAAACATTGCTGCCATTTATACAGTAAATCCACTGGCTCGACTCATGTGTGAACATATAAAAAGCAGAACTGCATGTAATGAAAGCGGAAACTGTCGGCCACAAAGGGAGAGAGATGTAAATTATTCATGCAAAAACCAGGACTAATCTGTTTGCAGAAGTTTTTCATCTCAAATTGAACCACACTGTGGATAACACAGAACAGATATTACCTGCACGCATGTGCATAATAAAACGTTTGGTTCCTGTCTCAATGAAATCGTGCTCGTTGACTTGATCTGCTGACGGGTCATTTTCTTATTTTCTCTACAGGGACACAGGTGGAAGTTGCAAACATTATAACATCTGCACAACCACACAGGGCCAGTTTTACCTGGCAGAGAAGCACTATTTCAACACTATCCCAGAGCTCATCAACTACCACCAGCACAATTCAGCAGGTCAGTTCTTCAGTGTGTAAGATGAAAAACTGGAGATGAATGTACAAAAATAAATAAAATGTGATCATGACAACAGGAAAATGGAAATTACTCAGCAGGGGAAACGCTGCGATACTTTAAAGAAAAAATATGGTGGAATAAACCAATCTTTTCCTCATATGTTCATATAAACGGTAGGATACAACTTCAGCTCATTTTCACTTAAAATGTTCAGATTTTACTGAAACAGTAAATAACATGCCAGCTCGTACTACACATTGCTACTCAACATTCAAAGTGTGTCCCCCTGAGAGTGACTACTGCCGTTACTTTTTATCCTAACCATAAACACTTCATGTCATCTGATGTGTAAAAATACACCGCCCCAAAAAAATAAGACAAAAGGCCAACACCATGTGTCTAAAGGGGTTTGCTTTTTCTATTCTAAAAAAAGGATAAATTCATGTTATTCAAACTAATTTAGTAGCTTCAAACCAAAATGATTGTGACTTGTTTGCATGCATATGACCACAAACACACTAACCCTTGACTGGTCAACTTTTAGCAGAGAACAGTCTTAATCTGCATTTCCTTGCCAGGGTACCTGTTTACGAGAATCACCTAATACAGAATCGGATCTAAGGTGGCTCCATTGGAATGTGATGTGACTGTAAATTCTCTGTGTTGAATAAAAACCAAATTCTTTAAATATTAAAGTCAAAGTAGAGCTGGGCGATATGGCCAAAAAATAAAATCTCAGATTTTTTAAAACCAAATCCGATTTTCGATTTTAATCAATTTTCTTTAATCTTCCTGTCTTTTTCTTTAAACAGATCACAAATATTAGATTTTATGGCAAAACATGCTTTTATTTCAATCACCCATTCAGGAAGTTGACCTAAATTCAAAGTGCAGATATTTTAAGTTGTGAAACAAACTTGTAAAACAAGCTGGCAGGCCCTGCCGCTGTAAACAATGAAAATATAACCTTTACACATACAGTTGTACAGGTGAGGGAAGGAAATGTCGGCAAAATATTTCCAGCTAAGAAAATCTCGACATTCCAAAAATTAAATCCTCATTAATAACAAATTCGATTTATCGATAAAATCGC